>JAMKQA010019237.1:0-13306 GCA_024699735.1 Posidonia australis
AGAAACTCGGTCTTTCTAGTCCAATTGCTTGCTAAATGCTAGATGAATGTTTTCTAAACCTGGATCATGCTCTAATCATGCTAATATGTATGCCATGACAAGACTAAATGGATGTGCAAGACGATGTGTGAGAATTACGGAGAAATCCACAGGAATTGACAAGATTGCGAAAAATCACATGAAATGACGAGATTTGTTAAAGAACGGTTCTAAAAAACATAATGATATCAAAAAGATGACAAGCCAAGTCAACCCGAGTCCTCGGAATCATGGAAAAAGTCGTGAAAATCGAAAAGGGAAAAATAATCCGTGGTAGGGACAAATGTCGGCCTTCAGGCTTGTTATTGTACGCCCTTGGGCGATGAAATCCTAATCAAATCAAAAATCTGGAATGTAGGATTAAAACAAATCAAATCGGATATCAGATAATAAGCTTTGAAGACAAAGTGAATCAGAATCATGGAAAAAGTCATGAAAATCAAAAAGGGGAAAATAATCGGTAGTGGGGACAATGTCGGCCCTCAAGCCTGTCAATGTACGCCCTTGGGGGATGAAATCCAAATCAAATCAAAAATCTGAAATGTAGGGTTAAAGAAAATCAAATTGGACATTAGATAAGGGATTTTGAAGATAAAGTGAAGAAAGGAACCCACTAAAGAAAAGGCATGAGATGCTGGCTTGCTAAATGCACATGTAAGGAAAATGGATATGAAATGTACAGATAAATGCCTACGTGAAAGTGATGCATGTCCTAAGTTGTGTCAAAATGTGTGCCAAATGTCTAGAAGATGTTATTTGCAGGAAACATGGAGGAGAAAATCGATAAAATGATATAAACGTAATAAATGACAAACATAAGGACTAAAACGCAAAATTCGCGAAAAGAGCGAGAAACTGGATGAAAAACAGGTTCATGACCCTTATTCTAACATGCAAATGATGGTCCAATGTCAATGTGGCACAAGGATGAAAAAATCGCACTTGGATAATTTCCTGAAAAGTCAGGGTCTAAAGAGCAAAATTTACACATCGGTGCAAACGTGGTCAAAATGTGAAGCCAAAGATCAAATCTCAATGAAAACATGATGCTTAAATAGATTCTATGATCAAATGCAGAATATGAGTGAAAAACGACCCAAAATATGATAGAAAACATTTTAAAATCCTAAATGATAGATTTAGAAATAAGTTAAGGGCCAAAATGTAAATTTCATGTTCAAAAATACTTTAATGTGAATTCAGGGGCCTTTCTGCAAAATTTCAGGGTCTGATTACGACATAAATGAGGCTTTTATGTTGGTTAATGCAATTATGAAGTTTCTTGAGGTCTAAAATGCAAAATGTACAAGGAAAACTCATTTTTTAAAGTTCTAGGGGTTAAATGCAAATTTTTAGGACCAAACTGTAAGGAAAATTCAATTTTCATGAAGAACAATGTAATTTTTGAATAATTCAGGGCTCAGATTGCAAATTTCCCAAAGAAAAAACATTTTAGAAAACTTCATGGGCCTAAATGCAAATTTTTAGGATTTAAATGTGATGAAAACTCAATTTTATTGATCATCAGTGCAATTTTTAGAATGCTCAGGGTCCAAAATGTAAATTTCACTGAGAAAAATCATTTTAGAAACATTCAGGGGCTTAAATATAAATTTCTAGGACTTAAATGTGATAAAAACCCATTTTAATGATTATCAGTGCAAATTTAAACATATTCAGGGTTCAGAATGTAAAATTCATAGAGAAAACTTGTTTTAAAGACATTCAGGGGCTAAATGTAAATTTTCAGGACTTAAATGTGATAAAAATATGCATCAATTTGTTAAGAATTAAAAGTTGAACTCTTCAGGGGGTCAAATGCAAAATTCACAGGCAAAATAAAGAAATAAAAACTATATTAAAACGTTAGGGATTAAAATGGAAATGCCTGGACCCAAATGTAATAAAAAAAGGCTGAAATGTAATAGACAGAGGATCTAAACGTAATAATCAAAAACTAACATGAATGGGCCATAAAAGGCCCTCTCCGGCGACCTTCTCGGGGCTCTCCAAGGCCTGAAAAGGTGCGGGAAGGCCGGAGGAGTATCACGGTGGCACAGTGGAGCTCCGGGGAGCATTGATGAGGCTTGGGGAGGTTTGGAACGTTCCCCCCACCTCGAGCTCTGGCGCGAAGCTCGGCGGCGGTGGCTGGGGCATCGTGGGGCGTCGGGCTGGAGGTGGAGCGGCGCGGGAGGCTTCGACACGTGGCGGGGAGTCCTCCGTAGGCCTTGGCCTGGAGTGGGAGGCGTTGGAGCGGCGTGGGTCATCTCGACGTCATGCGGCAGCGACTGCGGTGGCGGTGGCGTCGGCTGCTTTCGAGAAGGGGGGACAGAGGAGGAGGAGAGGAGAAGAGGAGAAGAGGAGAAAGGAGGAGAGGAGGGGCCTGAGTGGTCGTCACGCAGTTGGGCTCGAGGGCCACCGACGATGGTAAACCCAACGCCGAAGGACGAGGCTGGAGATGCGCGGGGAGCCTGGCTCCCTCGCGGGGCGTCTTGGAGGCCCTAGGGGACTCTAAGGGGCATGCACGAATGAAAAGGAAGGGCAGGAGATTACCTGGGTGGCTGTCCCACGAACTTTGGCGACTGATCGACGGCAACGGCTCCAGTGGTTGCTCTGATCTGCCCACCGACGGCTAGTGGCTGAGGGAAATTCAGATGGGAGGCTCTGGCTGGGCTCAGGGGTCGCAGGTGAGGGGGCTTGGAGGCTTGCAAGAGGTCTGAAAAATCTTTGGAATGGGTTTTGGCCAAAGGTTCCCTTTTTTTTGTCGACGGCGATGCTACTTATACTTCAGCGAGGCGGTTCTCCGTCGTTGATCCTCCTCTCCTCGGCCCATCAGTGTCGTTGGATCGGGCGTGAGTTGGAGAGGACACCCTGCATGACAAGTACTCTTCTCCCCCCTCTACTACAATTCAGTCCAGCCCTTTAGGTCCCCTTAGGCCACTTGGACCACGCCACGGTGGAGCGATGCCCCCTGAGCCGTCGACCAAGTCTCCTTGGCCTCTGGATCGAGGAAAGGCCTTCTGGGCCGCTTCTCCTTCTCATTCCTCTTCCTTTTGGAGTGCCCCTGCTACAGAGAAGTCCCTCTGGCCACCAGATGATCCACTGCGTCGTCACCATCACCGCAGCCCAGCCACCGCTGTTAACCATCATCGAGGAGGCGCTAGAGTACGCTAGCCACTGGCACTCCGCACCGTCACCTCCGGAGGCTCCACCACATCGCCACACACCCTGCTTAGCTGCCGCGCCGTCGACTTCAAGCCAGGAACGCCACCCCAGCCTCCGTCGTATCCTCCGTCGGTGAAGGGGATGGGTGGACCTCCTCAGGCCATCCCAGCTATCAGCGATGCCCCAGGAACCTCCTCGCACCTCCAGGATGCTTTCCCGACCTCTGCCCCAGCTTGGATGTCGCCAGAGCGCCGTTGCCATCACGTCATCACCTTCCAGAACGCCTCGCCGGAGCACGACGTGGGGGGAGAGACTCAGGCCACCCTAGCTCCTCTTGACACGCTGGAGATCGTCGCCGAGTCTCACCGTAGCCTCCGGGACCGTCGCTCAACTCCCCCCGCCGCTGGGCCGCCGCTGGTACATCGGCGGAGGGATCGCCGAAGGGAGAACACCGGTGATCCTCTAGCGATCTTCGAAAGAGAGTTATTTAGGTCCAAGCCCCTTTAGTTTAGGTTTTTATTCTTAGGTCCTTAGGATGTTACAAGTTGGTTCTCTTCATTATATTTAAGTCCTTTTTTTTATATGTTAGCCCTTATAGTTTTAAAATATTTTCTATTCTTTTATTTTTTTTGTGAAATTTGCACATGATTCCCTGCATAATTAGACTTTTCATTATCAATGCATTCATGCATGTTTTATCACATTTTAACCCCTGCATCCATATTTTCTTTATAATTAAGTCCTGAATGTTTGCATTTAGCCCCTAAGATATTTTAAAATGAGTTTTCCTTGTGAAATTGCATTCTGAACCCTAAAAGATTTAAAAATCACATTGACCGTTATAAAAATTGAATTTTCTTTACATTTAGGTCCTAATCTTTTGCATTAAGCCCCCAAAACATTAAAAAAAATGAATTTTCACTGTGAATTTTGCATCTTGAACCCTAACAACCCTCATAATTACACTAACAGTACAAAAGCCTAGTTTTTATCACATTCTAGTCCTGAAATCTTGCATATAAACCCCTGGATTTACATCAAATCACTCCTAAGCATATACAATTTGCTTATAAGCCCTTAGATTATTTCTAAATACATCATTTAAGGTTTAAATGTTTTCTTGCACATATTGGATATTTTTCACTCATTGCATTTCACATTTTGCATTTAATCATAAAGTACACTTAAAAATCATGTTTTCACAGTGGTTGACCTTTAGTTTCATATTTTGACCCCATTTCCACTTATGTGTAAATTTTACACTATAGACCCTGAGTTTTTAGGAAATTACCAATGTTCAATTTTCACAGCTCTTAGTGCCACATTCACGTTTGATCCATCATTTGCATGCTAGAATAGAAGTCATGAGTACATTTTTCATCCAAATTCCCATTGTTTTGTGAATATTGCGTTTTAGTCCCCATATTTGTCTTTTATTGCGTTTATATCATGTTATTGTCTTTTTTCCTTCATGTTTTCTTGTAAATAACACCTTCTAGAAGATTTGTACATATTTTGACATAACGTAGATCATGCATCATCCCCATACTTGCATTTATCACATCTAGCCATGAGAATGACCAAATTGCCCCTATGTCTCTAATACGTGTGCATGCATTTTAGTTTTCGCACTCAGCCTTACCTAATCCTTGTCCAAGTCATACTTTAGCACTTTTTATGCATATAGGCACTTATTCATCCATTTCACATAGTTTTCATCACATTTACGCATCTGTCCCTTCTTTTAGCGAGCCCGAATCTCATACCTTTCTCCTAGGGATTTCTTTCTTCACATTGCTTTCAGAATTTCTCATTCGATATTTGACTTGATTTGCTTTAATCCTACATTTCAGACTTTTTGATTTGATTTGGATTTCATCGCCCGAGGGCGTACACAAACTAACTGAAAGGCCCACATTAGCCCATTTGCAGACTATTTTCCCCTTTTTATTTTCACAACCTTTTTTATGATTCCATGAACTTGGGTTGATCCCACTTTTTATCTTTTTGACTTCAATATGGTTTTCCTGAGCAATCAGTCCAAAAACATTGTCATTTTATGTGATTTTCTTCACATGTCGTCGTTTGTATATTTTATGGGGGTATCTTTGCAACTTCCCCATTCAAATCTCCATGATGTTTTCTACGCTTCTAATAATTTGGATCTATTGTATTATTGATCCCATTGACACTAGTGTGATTTTTTGAGTCATTCTTTGCAAAAACACCGCCATTTTATGTGAATTTCTTCACATGTCCAAGTTTGCCCGTTTTGTGTGGACTTCTTCGTAATTTTCTCATATTGATTTCTGCAATGTTTTTTCCATGATTCTGATGACCTGAGTTATTTGCATTGTTTATTTTCTTGAGGCCTGTATGATTTTTTGAGCCTTTCTCTCCAAAAACCTCGTCATTTCATGTGATTTTCTCGTTGTGTCCTCTTTTGCAATTTTGTCATTTTATGTGATTTCATCGCAGTTTTTGCATACCATCTTGCACATCCATCCAATCTTATCATGGCATTCATATTAGCATGTTTCGAGCATGATCTAGGCTTAGCAAGCATTCATCCAGCCTTTAGCAAGCGATTTAGGCTAGAAAGACCGAATTTCTCGAGTGTACGAGGGTGCCTAATAGGAATCCTTACCCATCCTCTGGTTCGTAGACATTCAGCCTTCACATCTGCATCTCATGCATTCAATCTTTTGTGGTTTTCCTCGTCTTTTCCTTAAAAGACTAGGTGGTGACTCCTTTTCTTTTACTTTCATCTTATCTTGTGCCTTGGCCATCTTGGCATGGCTGTGATCTCCTCCCTCTAGCGCGACTCCGTGTCGGACCCCTGATTTGGCATGGTCATAGAACTGGCTGCTCTGCTGGGGACTTCAAGATTCCAGCCTTCAGGCTAGCCTTTTTCACTTGCATTGGCTGCATATGTTTCTTCGATTGCTTTGTTGGTGGTTGTTTGTTTACTTAGCATGCTTTTTGCACTTTTTTACACATTTGCTCTGTCACTGCACACACATGTTATGCATCTTGCCTTTTAATGCCACGACACTTGTACATGCCATGATCATGCCTTTTGCTTACTTGCTTGCCTTGCTTGTGTGTTTTCTTCGCCTTTTTGCACTTGACATGCCTAGGAGAGTAGAGATGTGTTTGTTTCCCCATTTTGGTTAAAATAAAACACACAAACTCAAAGTACAATTAATAAGGCAAAACTAGAGACCAAATAAAACTGTCCCCCTGGTTAATAAAATGCAAGTAAAAAACAATAAAGCATATTACATGATTGATCATATAAGGCATGCATCTTTTCCCCTGAGTCCACCTACAGTCCACGAAGGACAATTCTAGTTGCCCGTTTTATAACTTTGGCATAAGATGTGTTGCTAGTTTGTCCCCCTTTGTCCGAGGTCGTGTCGGTGTTAGTAGAGGGTACAGTTCCATGCTACTGCAAGAGATGAGGCCACTAACGCATCACTCGTTCACTGCCTGCCCTTTGAGCAGGATTTAGAACGAGGACCTTTACTTTCTTGCTTGAGTCGGAGACCTACTTACCCATTTGTGATCCCGGAGTAGACGACCTTCTAGGAAACACTTAGTTGGTGAGAGAGAGCATGTTAGTTGCATCCATGTGCTTGAATGCCATTCACGCCACCATAACAAATTGCATTTTCTTGCTGGTTCTAACACCAGTAGTTTCTTTTTCCTCAGGTAGAGCGTGAGTTCCTTAGCCACTGCTCGAGCGTTCCTGCCTTGACTCCCCTATTTGCGACGCTCCATTGCTGATCGTCTTTTCCTGAGTTATTTGTCACTTTGACAATAGCTCGTCCTAGGATTCATCCCCTCGTTGGCCACCGTAGCACGATTCTCACCCATTCCCGATTAGCTATGGCCCAACGTACTCGTGAGTCTCATTTCGCCTCTGTTTCTCCGGAGGGGCTGCTTTTTTGGTTCCTCCTACCCTTGTTGTGTCTTCAGCTGTTCCTTTTGTCCCCTTCGTGCGTCACAGAGGTTCTGTCCCTTACCCAGTAGGACACCCACTAACTTGGCCAGTCTAAAGCCAGGCACTGAGTCTATCTCAATAACCCCAGCTCGGGTTCCAGATGTATCACTCACGGCTTCACTTTCTCAGGGTACTTTCTCTTTCAACACCCATCCCATTGTGGCAACATCTCTTGCGGTTTCCCTACCTCCAGGGCAACCCATAACTGTCTCACCTTTGACTTCGGGACTTCTAACTGTGCCGTCCCTTACTGTCCCTGAAGGATCCCCTACCGTACAGACGGAATATCTATTGGCCCTCGCCTAGAAGATCGAGGGCATGGCCTTTGCCATTCAGTCCACAATAGATCTGAACATTCCTGAGGCTCCCCGGCAGCCTGCTTTGATATTCCAAGCATCGGCACTACCACGTTAGCCCTTACCCCAGCTCCTCACTGCACCCACACTAGGTGTGACACCACAAAGCTCAAGCACATCACACCACCGCATAGCATTCTACTCTGGCATCTGGTGGTCAGCCCCCTGGGTTGGCTGGAGTACAGCATCCTTAGAGCTTGCAGCCTGACACCGTACCGCTGCAGCAGTTGTTACTCCCACACTCTGCACCTACTGCCACACAGCTCTCCACTTATCCTCCTCTCGCACATCATCAGGTTTGGGCACATTCACTTCCATAATCACATCCAGCACTCTTACACGGATATGCTAGCCATCATGTCGCGATACCAGGTGGCATGATGGTGGACCCAGAGGAGCACTTAGGTGCGACCCACGCGGCATATGTGGCCGTTCCCCTTACTGTATCACCCTTGTCGGCAGTAGCTCCAGATACCCTCCACGCCAAGGTGGGTGACTTGGAGAGAGCACTTCGACAAGTGCGAGGAAGCGATCGCCAACCCTACGGATTCCGGGACCTCTATTACTTCCCAGAGGTGACACTCCCACTCCATTTTTAGATCTCGAACTTCGAGAAGTACAACGGAAAAGGTTGCCCCATCTCACATCTTCAGGCATATTGCGGAGATCTTGCTTAGCTCCAAGCTAACAAGAGGCTGCTAATACACCTCTTCCAGAAGAGTCTCACCGTTTACAGTAAAGACTTGGAACGACTTCTCGCAGGCATTCATGGATCAATATGCCTTTAATCTCGACTTGGTCCCAAAGAGGGAGGACCTTATCACCACAAAACAGAAGACCCACGAGCCGTTTGGGGGAGTATGTCAACCACTGGCTGGTCCTCGCATCACAAGTGAGAGATAGGCCCTCCGACGAGGAGTCTATCGAAATCATTATCCGAGGTGCGTAGCCAGATGTTAGGGCTCTGTTGAACATTCAACCTGTCACCACCTTCCCATCTTTGATTCGGGTAGGTGCGCGTGTAGAAAGCTCCATCCGTAGTGGTAGCTTTCCAACACTCACAACATTTACCAAACAAGCTGCATCTCCGGATCACCATGCGAGCAGCAACACTCGCGACGGTGCTGGCACCAGTTACCCTAAGAGGCGGGATCCTCCCATACCTGCCATTGCATACGTAGGGTCTTCCGCCATGCCCGTCCATGTGGTGAACCAACCGGGCCTGAATCAGTTAGTATACGTACCCACACCTAGGGCACCGCACACACCACAGATCACCACCACCGCCCAGCCAGTGTATCCCGTGGCACCGGTTCAACAAGGACCCTGCCTAAAGCAGAGAAGGCCTTAACGTGCTGCACGATAGTACACCCCACTTGTCGAGCCTCTGAGTGCCATCCTCCCTAAGGTGGTTTCACTCTTGAAACTCCCAAAGGTCCTCTCCCTGCCAAATCCTCTACTGGGGTGGTACAACACGAGCCTCCACTGCAATTTCCACCGTTGCACGGGTTATTCGACGGATAATTGCATGACCCTACGGAGTGCCATTGAGGATTTGATTGACCGCAAGGTCATCATCATAGACACTTAGGAGGCACACACTGCACCCGCACCACCGCCTCCACATGCACATGCACCATCAGCCTACCCTAACATTGTCAACCAGCCCATGCCTGCACATAACAACTCAGTAGGCACTAGGACCTCAGGAATCCATTTCCTCTTTGCTTCTGGGCCTAGGACATTCGTTTTAGACCCTTCTGATTTAATTCATGCTGTTGATGAGCCTTTCCCCACTCATCTTTACCGTTTGAGTCGTGTCGATTTTGAGTCAGCCGTCCACATGATACGGTTGACCGCTAGGGCAGAGCATACCGCCGCACCACCGACCAGGCACTCTGGGTCATCCATCTGCTTGTTAGCCTGACCCATGCCTAGTCATCCTATCTAGTCTCCACTCCAGTCTCCTGTCTAGTATCCTGTCCAGCCTTCAGCCCAACGTCCTCTTGTACAACATCCTATCCAGCCCCTTATCTATCCAAACCACTTTTCTGTCAATTCATTGCCGGTGTGACCATGCCAACACAGGGGTCCAGCGCTGAGTGGTGCTAGAGGGAGGAGATCACAGCCATGCCAAGATGGCGAAGGCGCAAGATAGGATGAAAGTAAAAGAAAAGGAGTCGCCACCTAGTCTTTTAAGGGAAAGATGAGGAAAACCACAAAAGATTGAATGCATGAGATGCAAATGTGAAGGCCAGATTTCTGCTAACCAGAGGATGGGTAAGGATTCCTATTATGCACGAGGAAGGCGTTAGGCACCCTCGTACGCCCGAGAAATTCAGTCTTTTTAGCCTAAATCGCTTGATAAAGGCTAGATGAATGCTTGCTAAGCCTAGATCAAGCTCGGAACATGCTAATGTGAATTCCATGATAAGATTGGATGGATGTGCATGATGGTATGCGAAAACTGCGAAGAAATCCATATAAAATGATGAAATCGCAAAAGACGACACAACAAAGAAAATTACATGAAATGACAAGGTTTTTGGTGAGAAAGGCTCAAAAACTCATACAAGCCTCAAGAAAATCAACAATGCAAACAACTCAGGTCATCAGAATCATGGAAAAAACATTGCAGAAATCAAGATGGGGAAATTGCGAAGAAGTCCACGTTAAACGAGCAAACTTGGACATGTGAAGAAATTCGCATAAAATGATGGTGCTTTTGTAAAGAATGACTCAGAAAATCACACTAGAGTCAAAGGGATCAAAAATACAATAGATCCAAATTATTAGAAGCGCATAAAACATCATGGAGATCTGAATGGGAAAATTACAAAGATACCCCCATAAAATATACAAACGACGACATGTGAAGAAAATCACATAAAATGACGATGTTTTTTGACCGATTGCTCAGGAAAACGATATTAATGTCAAAAAGACAAAAAGTGGGATCAACCCAAGTTCTCGGAATCATAAAAAAGGTTGTGAAAATCAAAAGGGAAAAATAGTCTGCAAATGGGCCAATGTGGACCTTTTGGTCAATTTGTGTATGCCCTCGGGCGATGAAATCCAAATCAAATCAAAAATTCTAAAATGTAGGATTAAAGCAAATCAAGTCAAATATCGAATGAGAAATTCTGAAAGCAATGTGAAGAAAGAAATCCCTGGGAGAAAGGCATGAGATTCGGGCTCGCTATAAGAAGGGATAGATCCGTAAATGTGATGAAAACTATGTGAAATGGATGAATAAGTGCCTATATGAATAAAAAGTGCTAAAATATGACTTAGACAAGGATTAGGT
This sequence comes from Posidonia australis, assembly GCA_024699735.1. Classification (NCBI taxonomy): domain Eukaryota; kingdom Viridiplantae; phylum Streptophyta; class Magnoliopsida; order Alismatales; family Posidoniaceae; genus Posidonia; species Posidonia australis. Next base: position 10,874 of record JAMKQA010019237.1, read on the forward strand.
AAGGTTGAGTGCGAAAACTAAAATGCATGCACATGTATTAGAGACATAGGGGTAATTTGGTCATTCTCATGGCCATATGTGCTAAATGCACATATGGGGATGATGCATGATCTAAGTTATGTCAAAATATGTACAAATCATCTAAAAGGTGTTATTTGCAAGAAAACATGAAGGAAAAAAGACAATAACATGATATAAACGCAATAAAAGACAAACATGGGGACTAAAACGCAAAAGTCAAAAAAAGATGGGAATTTGGACAAAAATGTACTCATGACTTCTATTCTAGCATGCAAATGACGGATCAAACGTGAATGTGGCACTAAGAGGAGTGAAAATTGAACACTGGTAATTTCTTGAAAACTCAAGGTCTATAGTGCAAAATTCACACATAAGTGCAAATAAGGTCAAAATATGAAACTAAAGGTCAATTCACAGTGAAAACATGATTTTTAAGTGTACTTTATGATTAAATGCAAATTGTGAAATGCAATGAATGAAAAATATCTAAAATGTGCAAGAAAACAATTAAAACCCTAAATGATGTATTTAGAAATAATCTAAGTGCCTATATGCAAATTGTATATGCTCCGGAGTGATTTGATGTGAATCCAAGGGTTTATATGCAATATTTCATGACTTGAATATGATAAAAACTAGGCTTTTGTATTGGTCAGTGTAATTATGAGGTTTGTTAGGGTTCAAGATGCAAAATTCATAGTAAAAACTCATTTTTTAATGTTCTAAGGGCTTAATGCAAAAGATCAGGACCTAAATGTAAAGAAAATTCAATTTTTATGACGGCCAGTGTGATTTTTAAATCTTTTAGGGTTCAGAATGCAATTTCACAAGGAGAACTCATTTTAAAATGTCTTAGGGGCTAAATACAAATATTCAGGACTTAATTATAAAGAAAATATGCATACAGGGGTTAAAATGTGATAAAACATGCATGAATGCATTGATAATGAAAAGTCTAATTATATAGGGAATCATGTGTAAATTTCACAGAGAAAATAAAAGAATAGAAAATATTTTAAAACTACAGGGGCTAACATATAAAAAAAAAGGACTTAAATGTAATGAAGAGGACCTACTTGTAACATCCTAAGGACCTAAGAATAAAAACCAAAACTAAAGGGGCCTGGACCTAAATAACTCTCTTTGGAAGATCGCCGGAGACTGGGGTGGTGTTCTTGGCTTGTAGTCGATGGTGCGGCAGCCAAGCGGGGTGTGTGGCGATGTGGTGGAGCCTTTGGAGGTGACGGTGCGGAGCGTCGGTGGCTGGCGTACTCCAGTGCCTCCTCGACGACGGTCAACGCCAGTGGTTGGGCTACGGCGACGGCACAGTGGATCTTCTGGTGGCCAGAGGGACTTCTCCGTAGTAGGGGTACTCCAAGATGAAGAGGAAGGAGAAGGAGAAGCAGACCAGAAGGTCTCTCCTCGATCAAAACGCCAAGGGCCTCATCAGTGGTGGTGAACCCACCACCGAAGATTGGGTAGACGGCTCAGAAGGCGTCGCTCTGCCGTGGCATGGTCCAAGGGGCCTAAGGGGACCTAAAGGGCTAGACTGAATTGAAGTAGAGGGGGTAGAAGAGTACCTGGCGTGCAGGGTGTCCTCTCTAGCGTGGCAGCTCGTCGGCAGCCTTGGGATGTAGCTCCGGCGAGGGCCCTAGTTGCGGGAAAAGGCTGGTGGCTCTGGTGGTGGAAGGATGTGTGGTCTTTTTTTCATGGGATCCAGGCGTTGGAAGAGGTTGGAGGCTCGATGCTTGGGGAGGCTTGACGATGATCGTTGACTGTCGATAGTGAGAAGCTTTTAAGCTCCGGTAGAAACCCCCTCCACCGTCGATCCTCCTATTGGATGGCCTTCGCCGTTGGATGGGCCGCGTGATGGAGGAGGCAAGCCCGGAGATTGCGGAGTCAAGGATCGCGCACCGAAGAATCTAGGATTGACTGTCGGGATCATCGCCAGAAAAATTGGGGTCACCGTCGGTGAAGGCTCGCCGGAATTATTTTTTGCTTTTCTAAAGTTTTCTGGTTTATGGATTAAATGGGTTTCTGCGCTGTAAATAGGCTTAGGGTTTTGGGGTTTTTGTTTTGGAAATTTTAGGATTTTTTAGGGTTTTGATTTTAAGTTTTAAATTAGGGTTTTATGATTAAATTTGATTTTTTTAATTTTGGGATTTAGGGTTTAATTAATTGGTTTTGAATAAGGGTTTTAACTATTTTAGGTTTTTGTTTTATTTTATTTTTGGGATTTTCATGGATTTTATTGTTTTTGATTTTAAGTTTTTAAATTGGGGTTTTGAATTTTATTTTAGGCTTTTTATTTGTGTTTTATGATTTTAATTAAATTTGTGGTTAAGGTTTAATTAATTGGTTATAAATTAGGGTTTTAATTATTTTAGGTTTTTTTTTTTTTTTTTTTTTTGG
>JAMKQA010019238.1:0-17316 GCA_024699735.1 Posidonia australis
GTCCATGCAGCTTCAAACATGCTTTAACGCTTGCAAGTAACCATGCGTATGACAACGAAAGGGAGTTTCAATATGCGTGACACAAATGATTTAATCCAAACTTTTTACTCAAGAATCCAACACAAAATCCAGTGCACATTATAGTGAATGTACTGCTGATAAAGATAATTATAGAAACAACAATGAAAAATTACATTAGATAATCACGTACAGAGATACCTCCCAATGTCATTCCTAGAATACTTTTGCAGTCATTGAACACGCGATGTTCAAACGCAATTGATGAAATAAATAGGAAGGAATTCAAATAATATAACAGCAACTTCCAAGAACCAAGGGTGGTAGAAGTGCGTGCACTTGTCAGCTTGACTTGTCATCAGCTTGACCTTTTAATCTACAGGTCCTGCGAAGAACCAAAATTTACGTTAGCCTTAAAATAATAGTTCAAAAATTCAAGGATGAATCACAGTAAGCTCCTTTCTTCATTCCAATTGCAGTAAAATGCCTCACCCCGATCCACAACCTTCCTACTTGTGAAGCACTAAACAGTAAAAATTTCATGTATAGTATATATAATCCATGTAAAACAAGATAATAGTAGAGGAGATTAGTCCTAGAGCCGCTCAGTTCTCTAATGCCTGTAACACGATTCCCATCATATTCTTCAAACGAAATCAAATTAAACAACTAAATGACAGACTACAGAAGTTTATTCAGAATCAAGTATGCAACTCTATCGTATGGGAACCTCACTCAGGAATAACAAATAAGCCATATTAGTTGATACGTATTTTTCTATTCCAAGCATACAGCGGCCATCACCAAGTTCTTCTGAGTAAAGTAATTATCGCTCTTAATGGACATTCTAAGAGTTTTCCCATTCACACGAGGAAAAATTGTTACAATAAAAGACCTAGCTAAATCTTAGTTGCTATCAAAAGAAGCATAAATTCAACCTAGTTGTCAATGTGAATATCCACTCAGCAAGAAACGTAGCCAGTAACTAAGGCATCAAAGTTATCCAAATAAAAGATCAAGAATCAGAATAATGGTAATGGGTATTCCTTCTGTCAACACATCGATCAGGCTCCCAAGTGATTATAATGAGAAAACAATCTGATTAATCAACCTAAAGGAATCATCTTCTAGACATTAGGATCATTGACACGATTTAAAACATATACAACAATATAAGCAACATCTGATGCTGTTCTAGAATTCCATAGCATGTAATTTAATATAGTGATCCTTCAAAAAATATCAGACAGAAGTGCCAGCTGAAGAAAGAAATTAGAAAATCATAAGGAATCACTGTCTTAGAAAACCCGTAAAAAATTTAATACAATTAGCCAATGCATAATTTGGCCAACAATTAACTACTGAAAAGGCACTATGATTTCAAAAGTCAAGGGCATACACAGGCATACAGCCAACAAACAGGAACTGTTTTTCCCCTTTTCAAAAAGGTGATGCTTCCAAGCTATTTAAGAAAGCTTTCTTCAAAAAGAACTGCACCGAAACTGCTTCAAAAAAACGAAAAGCTATTTGCGGCTAGGATGGATAGTTCATGCTAACTGACAAGATTGAGGAAATTTTAGTTTTGTTTCTACTAGCATACAATTGCAATTATAACCAGGTTAAATATGTAAAGGCTTGTCTATATCACATTAAAAAAATGAATATGCGTATTCACCGAAACTTACCATCTTTGCTTGCACTTTGGAAGGGAACGTTTAACCTACTCTTGGAAGAAGGCATAGAAGCCACAATACTTCTAAACATAGAATGACATAAACGACTTTGGTATCTTAGCTATTCATTTTAAAAAAAAAATTACTTCCTAGATCATTTTCCCTTTCAATGAAGGTTATTCCCTAATAATTTAAGATATTTTGATAATGGGTGGATTGGACTACATATGATGTTAAACTTTTATATTTTTAATATGATTTTCTCGATTAAGAGCTTCTATAATACAATTTTAGTCTCATATGTATCATGACAATCATGCTGTTCTTATCTAATATAAATAAACTTATTAAAAGTCGGTGTTGCAACTCAGGATGAACTGGATTTATGTAGATTTTGTTTTGGGAAAAGGTTGGAAACAATAATGGACGAACTGGTCCAATCATTTCCATCAAGGGGCAAGGCATTCTATTTCGATTTAATTTGGATAAGCCACTTCTTGTTTCTATTCCTAACAAGCTTTAGCAGAAGATACAAGCATGCGCAAGCCTAACCCTCATCATGAGAACTCAGGAGAATCAGGCTCAAATCATGATATATTTTAAAAAAAAAGAAAATAGAATCTCCGTTTGAACAAAGAAATATATATTTAGAAGAATAATCTAATATGGTCAGACCTAAAATATACAGTTTTATGGTCTAGTCATCAGCATAGTATTGGATGATTATGATGATCTTGATTGTGTAGTATTTATACATGACATATAGTGTATGCATCTCCTACAGCAATATGACAGTAATCATAACATATACAAAGTACTATTGTAGTTCACAAATATGACATGAAAATTGTATAGTTGACAGGGCATTAAATTTACCAAGTTATGGTCAGGCATCATTTAATCAGTCCTCTACATGTAGACAATAACTAATACCTACTTCAAATGATGAACTCGTTGAAGGTCATCAAGGAAGTTATCTGTCTATATTGAGGGGTATAACATAACTTAATGACTAACTCCCAATAAAATATATAGATTTTTAATGGATATCACAGAATATTAGTTGGATTTTAGTGAACAAACATGTATGGAACCAAAATTAGATGTATACTAGCCAAACTTCAAAAAACAAACTTTAGGATAATATTACCAAGATGGATACACTCAGCTTCTCCCAAACATGCATTTAAATGGACCCTCAGATTATTTATTGTGTTTCTTTTTCACCAAATATTTGGAACTACACTAGGTGAAACCATAAGCAGTTCGAAGTAGTTAGCTGGAATTCTAGGTATTTTATCAGCCAATAGGCACAGGTACTGCATGACACATCAAAAACTTTTCCGACTGTGGATGCGGACACAGATGCTTTTGTCCCTGACTGGCTGGAGGCTGCTGCCTGTTTGGTTTTGTTTCTCCTGTCTCTCTTGTTTTTGTTCTTCCATTGTACTCGTTGTTTCTATTTGTATTCATGTTCCGCTTATTCTCTTGATAAGTCCGTTACCTGCTTTCCATCCTTTTGTTGTCAAGAACATCATGATTACCACTAAAAAACACTTCAAAAACTTATGTTACAACTTACAAGATGTACAGGAGATGTAGAATGACCAATCAAAATTGGTATTTTTTGCAGCCCTTTTATACATATGCTTACAGTTTAGTTTAACAGAATGTTTCATGCACAACCCAAATCCCCATTTCAAATGCCATCACAATCTACATTTTTTACTGCAGTATTGGATGGGTGATGAAACATTCAATTTACCAAAAGATAGTACACTACTACAAGTTTTCTCCTTGGTCGCAAGATGTATTTTACATCTTGACGCATGAACAGTAACAACTTGTGATACAAATCCATATTTAATACCTTGATTTAGACAGTGAATTATGATCATCTAGTAATTTACTTCATCTACAATGGTAGTACAATAAAAATGAGATGTGTCAACAATTAAACAAAATGTACCAATCTTTCAATCTAGATACGAAAAAAGTATTAACGGCATGGAACCTAATATCGTCTCAGTTTTTGACTCTCGCTAAAAAGATATTAGATATGTTAAAGGAAATGTATGGTAATGGGAAAAGCATCTCCCGTGTCTTCAAGATAAATGAAAAGTTTTTTTCTGTCTAACAAGAAGATCGTTTAATTCAGGAGTTTTACACCTCGCTTTCCCTTCTTCTGGATGAACTAGATACTCATCAACTTGTCCCTGATCCAAAGATCCTCAAGGAATATCGTAGTGATTTAGCTGTTGCCAAGTTTCCCTAAGGACTTAGGTCAGATGTTGCCTCCCAGATTCGTAGTCATGTCCTTGGTGCTTATACAGTTTCATCTTTGTCCTCCATGTTTGCCCATGCATTACTGATGTGCCCACCTCTATGTGCCAGATGAGTCTGCAATGGTAGTTTCTACCTCTACAGGCCGTGGTCGTGGACATGACCGAGGCCACTCTTCAAGGGGACGATGTGGCACTCGTAAGTGCGATCACTGTGGTAAGTCCAACCACACATCTAACAAGTGTTAGGACAAGTTCGATCAACCAGATTGGGCTTAGCATACTACAACAGAACCCCTCCTTATGATTAGTCTTCGTCTGATATTATGACTATCTTCCATGCAAAGTATGACAAATATGTTACGAGCAAACCAACCCTCTACCACCACCTCTTATTCTACAACTTGAGATACATGTCTTCTTAGCTTTTAAGAACAATTCCTGGATTGGATTATAGACACAAGTACCTCTATCCACATGACAGGTACTCGTGATTTGTTCACCCATTTATCCAATTTATCAATATTCGTTCTATTTCTATTGTTGATGGCCGTCAATGTAATGTTTTTAAGGAAGAAGCCGTTCAAATCTCTTCCCAACTCACTCTTGATAAAGTTCTCTATGTTCCTAAATCTCTTGTTAATTTACTCTCCATCAATGCCATCACTAAAGTCTTATATTGTTGTGTAACCTTTTCCTCATTTCATTGTACCTTTCAACATTTGCAACCAAGGAGGACGATAAGTTCAGACTGTGAACATGATCATGGTGTTTACGTGCTGGTTTGTGATGAAATACCTCGAAGGTTAGCATCTTCCGTATCCATTCCAGAATCTTCCATTCTATAACACTATCATTTGGGTCAACCTTCTCATCATAAACTTCATTTCTTCCTTGGGTTTCATTTGAATCTTTTAATTGTGAGTCATGTTAGTTGAATAAACATTATCGTAGTACCTACAAACATCCTTCTATCTGTATTAGTGAAGGTTTATATGAATATATTCATTGTGATATTTGGGTCCTACTCGTGTTTCACATGCCTGTTATCATTATTACATTGTTTTCAATGACCATTTCACTCGTTGCCAAACTGAACTCTATTCGTGTGTTGTTCTCTATCTCTATCAACCAATCATGGGAATTATGTCAACAGAATGTCAAAATGTGTTTTCATATGATGATTTAACAAAATAAGTACTTATGAAGATAGAGTGCCTTCTCAAAAAGACTACTTATGAGTTGAAGCAGAGTCTAAGAGCCTGGATTTGAAAAGTTTAGTAAGATTGCCATGGATAATGGGCTTCAACGATGTGCACGTAGCGTTATCCTCATAGTGTATGTTGATGGCATTCTTCTCACATGAAACGACACTACAAGAATCATGGAAACAAAAGTGTATCTGAAGAAGTATTTTGTCACAAGATAGGGAGGTCAAGATATTTTCTAGGAATTGAGTTCACTCATGGCAAAGACAGGACGGCTTATCACAAAGGAGGTATGCACTTAATCTTCTTCAAGTAATTGGACTTCTAAGGTGTAAACCAAAAAAGACTCCTATAAATCAAATCCGGATTTTTGGGGGACCAAGCAAATATCTTGTATACAAAAAATGTGAACATCTTGAAGTCAAAGCTTACTCAAACTCTAGCTATGCTGATGATAAAAGAGACAGGAAGTCCACTTCAAATTACTATACCTCAGTGAAAGGTAATCTTATTACTTGAAAAAGAAAGAAACAAAATGTAGTCTCCAGGTCTAATGCAGAATTAGAATACCAATCTATGACCCAAACTACTTGTAAGTTGGTGTAGCTAGTTGAACTTGATTTCGCAGTAAGTGTGACAACTAAATGGCCATTTTCATTACCCATAATTCAACATTCTATAAACAAACAAAGCATTTTCAGTCACTGTATTTAAGACAATGTGATCAGAGAATCACTTCTACTCCATTCACTTCATCGTCCGAGAAATTGGCAAACATACTTCACAAAAGGACTAATGCTGCGTTTGGTACATTGGAATGAATATAGATAGGAATGGAATGAACTCTGGAATGGAATTTGGAATGGAATGGAATGAAATAGATTTATTACATTCCTGTGTTTGGTATGTAATGGAATTGCAGAATGGAATTGACAAACAATTCCTTTTTAATATTTGATACATAAGAACAAAATCGAAATGGGAATATAAAATTTGGAAGATTAACAACTACATATTAACAAAAATATCCTATTAATTTGGAAAAAAAATTTAAATAATTTTTTTTCCATACATACTACAATATACACATACACATAAAAGTTTTAATATAGATAATCTTTTCTAAATTAACATTAATATAGTTAATCCTTTATAAATTAACATTAACAAAATATTCTTGGTAGAATAAAAAAAAATTGTAGGGAAAGAAGACAATAAAAAATATCAATATTCTTTGTAAAAAAAATACATACACAAAAAAACCGAGAAAAAAAGACGAAAAAGCAAAAAAATATAGAAAAGAGATGATTGTAGAAGAGAGAAGGCCGTAAAGGAAGAGAGAGGGCCTCGAAGGAGGAGGGTGGCTAAACATGGAAATCAGGCCGGATCGACCCTAGGCCGTCCGACCCAGCTCAGGCCAACCACAGCCTCGACCCGTCTAGCCCAACACCAGGTCGGGCCAAGCCAGGCCCACCGTGGGCTGTGCTGAGCCCATGTGCTAGGCTCCCATAGGTCCGTAGAATAGGTCCATTTTTGCCCGCAAATAAGGATTATGCCTAGCCGAACCGAGCCTGACTGGCCCAGAAATTTAAAAAAAAAAAAGAAAGACTGGGACCCATGGGCCCGAAATAAAAAAAAAGTATTCGTAAAGTTCCTCAAGAATATTACTGTGCAATGATGTAAAACATCTTTTGTATTTTTTTTATTTTTTATGTATTTTTTTTTTTAATGTATTAAAAAATATATTTTTTTATTAATAACAAATTTTAATTTTAAAATTTAAATTTTGATTGGACCCATGATCTATTAAAAGAGTCTTGACCTGACTCAGTCCGGTCCAACCTGCGGACTGACCCGGTATGGTCTAGGCCCAAGCGAGTCCTTACTTTTTTGGACCAAGTCTGTCCAACTCGGCCCACATTCCATGACTAAGGATGACAGACGTCGGGAACACCACGAAGGATGAGGGATAACTGCGAAGGAGGAGGAACGACCGTAAAGGAGGGTACACGGCGTTTTTAGAATAATTCCGAATGGAATGGGAATCTAATTCCTTACCTCTCGGGAAGGAATAACATGGGAATGAATTCTCTCATTCCATTCAAATCCATTTCAATCTCCATTCCAACGTACCAAACGCTACCTAAATGTTAGTATTTTTTAGTCTCTTTGTAACAAACTCGAGATATTAGATATATCTAATCTAACTTGAGGAGGAGTGTTAGATCTAACATTGTTTAGTGTTATAGGTTATATGGATAAATAGATATCAGTTTACTTAGTATGGCCTATATATATTTGAGATATTCATTCATTGATTCTCTCTTCACCTCAACATTACAAAAACCAAAAACTAGAGTAAGTGAGCTTCTTTGGCTTTTGTGAAATGTCTGAATAAGAACCAAACACAACCTAAGTAATGATATATAACTATAAGATGCATCTATTTTCTTTGAAAACACCACGAAGTATTTATCACTTTACTTAGTTACATTGCCTTCTAGGAGTATATTTTATTGAAGCCAGTAGAATGAGTTCTAATAATGGTATTGAATACCCTTTCTGTATTTTCTTTATCAGTTAGTGGAGATTCCTATATTCTTTTAGTTTGATAAAGTGATTTCTTAGACACTGCTTGCCACATCCCTACATACAGCACTGCACATGGTCCATGGCTCCCACAACCATCACAAAATTAGACTTTATGTCTCCTTGGTGTAATTCATAATAGTACAACATATTAATGAAAATTGTTTTGCTAAAAACACTTAAACCATGTTTTCAAATGCATTTTGATCTTGTAAGTCAATATTTTCTTAAAAGCTCTACCTCATACAACATTCCTAAGTAGATGAGGGAAAAATATCACACCTATCCACAGCCATCACAAAATTAGACTTTATATCTCCTTGGTGTAATTCATATTAGTACAACGTATTAATGAAAATTGTTTTGCTAAAAACATTTAAACCATGTTTTCAAATGCATTTTGATCTTGTAAGTCAATATTTTCTTAAAAGCTCTACCTCATACAACATTCCAAAGTAGATGAGAGAAAAATATCACACCTATCCTGTAATTTGCTTGCAACCAAATGTTAGAGTGCCCATTCACCATGCTTCACAGCTCTAGCCATTAACTACAGGAGAAGACATTTCTACTTTATTAATTATCTCATCTTACAAGTTGAATTTTAGTATAAATAAGACACACAAACCACTCAAAGACCAAAGAGAAAGAATTCATCTTTGACTGAAACACAGGCTTTTGTGGATTCATCAATAGTGAGTGTTGAAAAATGCTGCTACTCATGTCAAATTATTGATTGGACAGTAATTTTAATACTGCATGTTCTCTCTCAAGACCAATTCTACACTTTCTAGAAATGCAAAACCTAAGTTACCAAATGAAATGTTATTTTCTTAAACAAAATTGTACCAGACAAGAATACAGATAAAAATATCAAAAGTAGTACCTACTAGCACTTAAAAGGAGAGAAAATGGAAATTGTTCCTTACCAGTGAGGGAGGGAATAGCAAGCATTAGCTGACGATCCTTTCATGGTTTCAGCCCTTCCCTTTCCCTTTAAGATCTGTGTTCCGGTACCCATCACCGTAGCATAGTTGTAGGCGGCTGTCATAACCAGTGGGGAAATGATTCTCCCCTGAGGCAGGTGCAGCTGGGCCAGGAGTTGTCAAGAAGAAAGGTAAATTAGACCCATCTACTGGAGAAGAAAACCTTTGTAGATGGTGATAATGAGGCATTGTAGATGGTGAATTGGACTGAAGGGTCCCCCTGTTGAAACCAGCAAGACCAGAAGAGATAGAAAAGTTCAGGCTGTATTCTCCACTGGCAGCAACGGCTGCGACCGGAATGACATGATCCTGCAAGAAAGAAAACTGCTGCTGCATCTCTGGATGATCTCCAGCAGTGGCAACAGCAGAAGCTGCATTGAACGGCATCATCCCAATGGAGGAGCTGTTTCCAAAGTGGGTTTGGGCAGGAAACCCTGGTTCTTGATGGGGCTTGTGTCCCTGCCCAAAGAGACCAGCTTGGCTGAAGTAATCAGTAGCGGCAGCAGCCATCGGCAAACGCCGGATCTGTTTGGGGAAAAATCCAGCTCCGGAACTCACACCGTCGCCGGTGTGTGCTTGGGCAAGCGTAACTGAGCCATGGCCATGTCCACCACCACCACCACCGCCACCACCAGTAAGAAGCTCTGTGAAGGAACTTTGCGAGTTATGGTTGTGGTGATGCATATCCTGATCATGAGAATGATGGACGTCATCTTCATCTCTTTCCTTCTTCTCCTTCTCCCCGGCGCTGTCCCTTGCCTTCGCACGGCCCCTTGCTCTCACGGGACGCTCCGACCGCGAGAGCGACAAGACAGACCCTTTACTCGTCTCCGACGTGCTGCTGCAAGCGGACTTTGAAAGCGACACATGCTGCTGTTGCTGATCTATGTAATCATTCCGCTCACCATCATCACCATCCTCCTCTTCTGCAGCATCATTCTCATCCCGCTGTGTTCCGGGCTTCTCCTCAATCATCAACTGGTCCGGGTGCTCCAGTAACGGCCCATCCAGCGCCGGCAGCTCGTTGATTGCAGCGGACGCGGCCTTGATCAACCATTCGACGGCCTTGCTGGGCTGGTCGACGCCGAGCCGGTCCTGGAGGTCGTAGAACTGAATTGCAGTGGAGACGGAAAGTCGAACTCTCCTGTCGCGGAGGCCCTTGGCAGTTAAGACCTTGCTGTGGCGGTCCTTCCCTCCGGAAGCCCTGGAAACCCTACAGATCCTGGAGGCGTGCTGATGCCAATTAGCATGGAGCCTCACTCCTCCCCCCTTACGACCACCGTCTTCCCCGTTCTTGACATCGCCGCTACCGCGGTTGTCCTTGTCATCTCCTATGTTGACGGCAGAAGCAGGTGGCTCGTAGGCCCACCCACCATCACCACCGTTGGCAGCAGAACCTAACCGAGATCGCTTGGTCGTGTGCAGGTCGTCCATCTCCATGGTGCCGCAGCTTTCATACCTCACTTGGACCAAACAAAAGATAGGGTTTTTCTTTCCCCACTCTGTGTGTGGGTTTGTTCCTTAAAAACCAAAACAACAGAGAGCTATAGGAAATTTCCCCTTGCGTTTCTCTCTCTCTACTAGAGACCTCTGGCCCTGCTTTCGCCTTCTTCCTTTTTTCTGTCAGTCGTCTGTTTCCTTCCGCTTCCCTTTTATTACCGACCGTGTCTGTCTATCCATGACTCTAAGTGTGCATCGTGTATCTGTGGTGTTGCTGGTGTCCTTTTCCTTTTGCATTGATGATGGCCACGCAGGAGCTTTGTCCTGCCATCTCGAGAGGCACACAGATTTTAATCACCAACTGATACAGTAAGAACTAGAAGACAGGAAGAAAAAAGGGAAAACAAAATTTTCTCTTTTCCTTTGATTCTTTGGGAGGAGGGAAACTGAATTGGTCGGATCTGTTTGTTGAGAAGAAGAGGAGGAGGAGGAAGAACACAAATCGAGGTCTTTACCTTGTTACAGTTCTTGGATAGTGAACAAGTGTGTCAAGTTGTGGTGTTGCTGTTGCAGCAGCAGCAGTAGCAGCGAGAGGTGGAGGAGGAATGCCAGTTCGCTTCTTGCTAGTTTATTAGTGGTCGGATCTGGACAGATCCGCCGCAGCGCCATCGGCAGCTGCCACACGCCACCATGACCACGGGTGGTGGTGCTCCCCTTCCCTTCTCATCTCTTACTGCTTCCTCTTTTTCTTCTTTTGGTGATCAGATTAGGGTTTCTAGGGTAGTGGTGATCATGCAGAGTTCTACCGATAGACCCTACTGGTCAGATGCTGCGACGCCAGCTTCTGAAAGCGCTGGTAGAGACGATAGTGATGACGATGATTTCGAATAATAGTAAACTTTTATTTATTTTGTTAATTTTATTCTTCTTGGTTGGCGCGACAATCGAAGCTCCACTGTGAAATTTGCAGGTGGATTTGTTTTTAACTGATATTGAAAAAGGCATATAAACACGGAGTAAAGAACACGACGACAACGGTGAAGACTGAAGACCGAACAATGGCATGGGCTTACTATCGGAAGGAAAGGGGTACGTGGAAAAGGAGAAAGGAACGGCACTGTAGACCAGTGCAGAGGAGAAGCAGAGTCACTGCGCCGTCCACAGGCTGACATCAGACCAACTGACCATATAAATATTAAATTCATTATATTATTTCAGTCCTTCTGACACGTGTTTCCTATATTTTGATTTATTTTTTTCCCTTTTTTTATACAAACGTATATTTTGAATATCTCAAAACTGTGATTATGTTAATTGAGATATTTTGTGTAATGTTTGCTCTTACCTACATGATTTAAAATGTTGAACTTCAATTTTAAATGTCGAATAATAGTAAGGACGGTAGATTTACATAAATCCAATCTTATACAAACAATGATTGCATATTCAATTTAAAAGTTAATATGCTGTTATTATTAAAAGATGTTATAAATTCATTTAGATGTGGATGCCTTTTGGATTACTAACTATTTGTATTCCTGTAACTCTTATCTCTACACATTTATGTAGTATTCAACTCTACATTTTCTTGAGTATATGTACCATTCTTATGCATGTACAAGAGGATTAAGATGAGATGTAGACTACACAACAACAAGTGAATAGTATTCTCTCTACCTAAAATTATTCTCTACTTCTTTTCTTTTTTTTTTGGTTCGCAAGATTGTGTTGTTATTTTCTCTTAATTTTACATGTTAACAGTGTGACGACCTTGAAGTTACAAAAGAAGGTGGTGTATTTTAGTGGTTAAAGAAGAAGAAGCTCTATGCAAGTCTTCTTTTACAAATGAGTAACATCTCTCTTTGTTTGCTATTTTCATTATTTAATCGTTTATTTATTTCATTTAATCAAAAAAATAATTCAAAACAGAAATAATGCATCTTTACAAGAGAGAATAAAATAATAATTTTCTTATGTTGTCACTTTTATAAAGAATTGAAAATTGAATATCTTACCATAGAAAAAAATCATCTTATCCTGTGGAATCATTTGAGAGAGAGACACAAACTTAAAATGTAATCCTTCCAAAACATCATTGTGGCTAGATGCATATGAAGTTCTAAGCTTTTAAATCTATTTGTTAGTATAATTCTACTTTATTCAAAATCACTTTACAAGTAATATTTTTTGTTTTGAAATCGATCATTATATAATTAATAAGTCTTGGTTAGGGAACCACCACCAAGAACAAAATAAAGTCTACAATAATGTAACAGTCTTTTGTAGGACCTAGAGGATCCCCAAAACTTGAAAAGACAATGCCTCAATATTACAAAGAAGGCCTATATAGTCCAAACTTAGTCAGAATACAATCCTAGCCTCAAAAAAGGTAAAGCCAATTACTACAAAGAAGAGATCATTAGGAGTGATCTGCCGTATGATCAGGCAAAGGAGGCGTAGATTCAACAGGAGGATAAGTTAAGGGGAAGGTAGGAGCTGATAGAGACTGAGTAGAAGCTCCCAAATTGGCATGGTTGAGGTTCCAAGAGTTCTGAATTTCCGAAACAGCTTGAATGGAGGCCTCCCTTTCGAAATCTGTACCCAAATTAACTATCTAGAAATACATAAGAGAGATAATCGAAAATATAACTTGATAACTAGTATTAGAAGAAGTGCAGAAAGTTCTCTTATTTCTCTCCTTCCAAATGCTCCAAAGTATTGTCCGAATGAGCACACTCCAAACAGAGTCAGATAAAGAAAACCTACAATGTTGCTTATATAGATAAAAGTCTGTAACATGATGGTATGCTGGATATAGAGAGCATGAGATAAAGAAATTCCATATGATAGTTGCAAAGGAACAATGAAGAAATAAGTGAGACACAGTTTCACCATAACTGCTGCACATTATACATAGGTTCTGCCCATTCCAACCTTTACGACTCAAATTATCTTTAATAAGAATCTTGTTAGATATAACTAACCAAGTAAATAATTTGACCTTTAAAGGTATCCAAGCCTTCTAGATGGGCTTGTACAGATGAAACCTCATGCCACCATCATTTATTACAGTATAACAAGCCTTAACAGAGAAAGGAAGAATCGGACAGTGTTGCCACTGAATTGTATCCCTATCCAAATTAAGCTGAACTCCAGATAAGAGGCCTGCCAATTGATCAACCTGTGTCTATAAGACAGAAAGGGGAGTCTGCTGCGCCAGATTGTCAAAATTATTAAACAAACCATCTAGATTATTCTCAAAAAGCTGCAGCACCCTTTTCACTGAAGATTTTTTAAACCTTGTTATGCTATATAAGTCTAGAAAAGAATACTTTAAAAGTGTACCAGTAATCCAGTTGTTCTCCCAGAAGAGGGTATTTTCAACATGCCAACTTTCATTAAACTAAAGCAATTCAAGATACCAAAAACCTTTTTAAAATCTTGCCAGATTGGAGAGCAATGTCTAATTGAGGAATTAAGTAGAGCCCTTAACCCCAATCTAGAGCAGTATCTGGCTCTAAATAAACTTGGCCATTTCAAATTAGGTGAACCACTCCAGAATTTCCAGAGAAGCTTACATTTAAGAGCAATACAGAAGGTCCTAAGGTTAATTATACTCCAGCCCTTTTGCTCTCTGGATTTACAAAGGGAGTCCCACTTTACCAAATGATAACATTTTTTGTTAGGGGAGGACTGCCAAAGAAACCTAGATCTGAGTCTATTAATCTCTTTCTCCATCCTATGAGGTAAATACAAGACTGAAAGATAATAAGTAGGGATAGTCGATAGAACACTATTCACTAGTGTTAATCTGCCTCCTAAGGAGAGGAGATTGGCCTTCCATGAAAATAACTTACTAGAGATCTTATCAATGACAGGTGTCCAGTCATTATAGGAGGCCTTCCTATGATGTAGTGGGAGGCCTAAGTAGATAATGCAAAGCGCCAGTCAGGCATCCAAGGACTTTACAACCCTGGTCCACTAATTCCACTGGAACACCCACTCCAGTTAAAGAGGATTTCTGAAAATTAATTTTAAGACCTGAACAAGCCTGAAAGCAACAAAGTATGCGCTTAATATTAATCAAATTGTTAAGTTCAGTAGAAAGGAAAAGGATAGTATCATCTGCATACTATATGTTAACCACATGGGAGCCCTCATTAGGAAGGTGAATCCCTGAGATGATGTGGTTGCTAACTCCTGAGGCAAACATCCTATTGAGAATGTGGGCAACCACAATAAATAATAGAGGGGACAATAGGTCTCCTTGTCTGAGCCCATTAGATGCCCCAAAAAACCAGTAGGTGTTCCATTAGACAAAATGGAGAATCTA
Source organism: Posidonia australis (assembly GCA_024699735.1). Lineage (NCBI taxonomy): Eukaryota > Viridiplantae > Streptophyta > Magnoliopsida > Alismatales > Posidoniaceae > Posidonia > Posidonia australis. The sequence goes on from JAMKQA010019238.1 coordinate 14,530, forward strand.
GCAGTTGAAATACACATGGAAATCCAAGAAGTCCATTTATCTCCACAGCCAAACCCTTTAAGAGACTTTAATAAAAAATCCCAGTTAACATTATCAAAAGCTTTTCAAAGTCTAATTTCAATATGAATCCAGGGACATTATTAGTCTTCATATAATTCAAAGTTTCTTGCGCAACCAAAAAACAATCCCCAATGTACCTTCCTGGAAGGAAAGCACATTGGGAATCATCAATAATCTCCCTAAGAAGAGTAGAGAACCTAGAAGCCAAACACTTAGTGATTATTTTATAAAGACTGTTAAGTAGACTGATGGGTCTATAATCTCTAATGCTCTCTGCACCCTCTTTTTTTGGGATAAGAGTAATAAAGGTTTGGTTAATTGGCTTGAGGAAATCTGGATTGGATGTGAGATGCAGCTGTTGGAAAATGGATAGTAACTCTGAGTGTAAATAATCCCAAAATTCCTGAAAAAACAATAAGGGAAAGCCATCGGGGCCAGGAGACTTCTCACTAGGAAGCTCAAAAGTGCTTGTTTTAATTTCAGACAAGCTAAACTCTCTCTCAAGCCAATCAGGATTGGTGAGCTTAATTGGAAGAAAACAGTCTCAATTCAGAGAAGCACAAGCTCCAGGGACTTTGTTGAATTGGAGAGTGAAGTGGTTTTCCAACTCAAGACGAATTAAGAAAGGGGAGGTCAAGATATGTCCATTAACTTTGAGAGAGGAGATGGAGTTAATTCTTTTACGACATTTAAAGATATTATGAAAGAAGGCAGTATTGAGATCACCCTCCTTAAGCCACTGAACCCAAGACTTTTGTCTCCAATATGTTTCTTGTTCTAACAGTAGATTGGAATGTTCCATCAAAAGGTTATTTTTAATAGTCAAAATGTCACCATCCAGGTTTTGAGTCTCAGCCATGCAGTCAATCCTCATTATCTGGGCTTCTATGAGTTCCAATTGTTTCCTTCTCTCTTCTTTTTTAGGAATGACCCAATTTCTGAGTTGAGATTTAAGCTTTCTAAGTTTGAGAGCAAAAGAAGCTGTGGAAGAGTCAAATCTGGATGAAACCTCAAAATGTCTCCACAAGTTGATAACAAAATCATGGCAACCCTTAATGCTGAGCTAATATTTATAGAACTTAAAAGGGAGAGGTCCCCAGTCCCTAGGCTTAGTATCGAGAAGAATTGGGGTATGATCTGAGATCACCCTAGCCCTCTCATAACAAATAGCATCCTGGTTAGAAGTTGCCCATCCAGGAGAAACAAGGAATCAGTCTAACTTAACCAGAGTAGGAGAGGTCAGGAAGTTGGACCATGTAAATTGGCAATTATTAAGGGAGAGATCCATTAGAAATTTCTGTCCAATAAAGTCATTAAACTTGGTCATGATGGGAGAAATCTCAGCATTAGATGAGTGTTCAAAGGAGAACCGGGTAATATTGAAATCCCCCCCAATCACCCAGTTACAATTGACAATATTGCTTAGAGCCTCTAATTCCTCAAGAAAGCACTCCTTATGTATAGGCTCACAGGGACCATATACCCCAATAAGCCACCAATCCACCCCATCTCTACAGTTAATAAAATTGATAGAGAGACTGTATGTGGTAGATATGGTATCCTGAAGTTGACAAAAACTATCATTCCACCTAATTAAAATGCCACCAGATGCCCCAATAGAGGGCAAGTGGAACCATCTGTTCAAGTGCCCTCCACCCAAAATCCTAAGAAGAGAAGGATTGAAGTTTTCCTTTTTAGTCTCACTAATAATAATGATATGACATTTGTTCAATCTAATTAAATTTCTAACTGCCCTTTTCTTTGCACTACTCCCAATTCCCCTAATGTTCTAAGCAGCAATAATCATGTGGACACTTGGAGCAAAAGAGGAGAAGATAGAGTCTCCTCAACAGACTAAGGCATCTCAAATTGAATAGGGTCTAAGCCTTGATCCTTTCTAACCAAATTCAGGAAAGCTTTAGCCTCATCAAAATTCTGAAAATTAAAACCAATGGCATTACCAAATGTCTTAAATTGATCAGCAGATTCCCACATAAGTACCTCTTTATCCATGACATTATAAGGGCTATCAATAGGACAAGTATGAGATTCGTGAGAGCTAGCAGGGATATCATCAGGAATAGAGTCTATATTGGCCAGGGTGATAGAATCTGCAGAGTGCTCAATGAATGCAGAAAAATTACCTGGAGCATGAAGTGGGGTGGTTGGTGTGACCATGCCGGTGGAACCCCTAGGCGCGGTTCACCAAACCTTACTCCGGTGTGGGGAAACACACGGGGAGGTCCGATACAGTCACGGCGAAAATGTGAATCCAAAAGAAGAAACAAGACTCGGAAACACCAAAGGGAAGACAAAAAGGATAAGGAAAGGAGTTGCCACCTAGTCTTTTAATGGAAAGACGAGGAAAACCAAGAAAACACGAAAAAGACAGAAAGCAAACATGATGCAAAGGTGCATGTGTGATCCGTACCTAATGGATAATGCAAGATGAACGCGGGCCAGAGAAAGGGTAAGGATTCTGGTTACGCATGGGGAAGGAGTTAGGCACCCCTATACGTCCGAGAAAACTTGATCTTTCTAGGCTTCCTACTGTCTATGGTCTGATGAATGTATGCTTGCTTATTCTATATGCTCGTGCATGAAGATGACTAAAAACATGCCAAATCACGGAGAAGTGAAATCAAAAGAAAAAGTTAATCCGAGGGTCAAATGTAGGCATTGTTAATGCCGCTTTACTGTACGCCCTTGGGCGATGAGGAAAATCGT
>JAMKQA010019239.1:0-15543 GCA_024699735.1 Posidonia australis
TCATCTACTGATTCCAGCAACCTATTCTCGTGTTCTTGAATATTCCCTTGCATTCTAAAGCACCTCCAGCCTTTCCAAAGCAACAAGGATCATATTATTTTGGGTTTTCTAAGAAGGAACACCTTGGACAAGGTAAGCCCCTCTCCTTTCTTTACTTTTAATCTTAGTTCTTGCATTGAATATAACATGCCTTGAACTTCACATATAATCTGATTTGTTGCTGTTTACATGAGAGTTTTATGATAAGATGCTCATTTCATATGCAAGATACTCTACATGTAAAATCTATATGATAAAAATCTGCATCATGTAATTCCCATGAGTTGTTTTTTTTCTCTGTTTCTTTACACAAAGAACCATGATTCATGAACATGCATGCTAGGAAATAAGCATCAAATATAATCTTTGTATATTTATCATTTGCTTATGGCTGTTAGGTTCATCCATTCATTTCCTATCTTTTAAATCCCATGCAAGTATTTCTGCCCATGATTTGCATGATTTGGAACCAAATAATAAAAGATTTCCATTTGTTTGAATCTTATCATGTTTTCTGTTTTTATCACCTGCATACCTGATCTGATTAAAGAAAATCATTGATCTCTGAAATCTGGACCAGATTCTGAATCAAACTGCAGTCTGATTCAGGTTATCTGGGGAGCACCATTCTGAAGCACCAACCTGGCGCACCAGAGTGGCGCACCTTACCAGAGCACACTCTAGCGCACCATTCTGTTGCACCAGACTGGTCAGAGAGCAAATCACCATGTTTACAACTCAAGCTGCATGGTTTTCTCGGATGATTTTGACTCTGATTTTCCTGGTGTGGATTCTCTGATGTTATATGTCTTTGCATGCATATTTTCAGCTTAAGATGATACTGTTTTAAGACTTTTTTACACTTTGCATGCTCAGCCCATGGCTGAAAATTGGTAGGCTGATTGCCCCTTACTCCTATATGGAGATTCTTATGCATCAGTCCATGATCCATGTGACATGGTCGAGCTTGGTTTATTTCATTTAGCATGAATAGAATGTGATCTTGTGTGAGGCTTGCAGCCCTTGAACACAAGGTCCATAAATCTTCTCATGCTTGCATTTTTCCAAATATTCAAATTGCATTTCTTGGGTTTACAAAGACTTTACATTGCATAACTTTTTGGAACACATTATGACATTCCACTGCATGGCTTCCTGGTGTTTTCCTTTGCACATCTTCTTGGCCCCACTAGAGCACCTAGGTGGCGCACCAGACTGGAGCACCAGTAGGGCGCACCAAACAGGCACATCAGCCTGTTTTTCAGTAGCACACAATAGCTTTTCGGATGATTTTTAGCATGTTTTCCCATTTTGATTTGCTTCTGGTTTTCTTCATTGATATATTAGGAAGACCCAATTCTATTTTTAGCCCTTTTTATGCATGATAGATCATATTTTGCATAAAGTAAAGCAAGGATGAAAATCACTTGATGTTGTTAGATCTTTTGATCATTTCCGTGCAATATCCCTACACCGGGGCTTGTCCCATTACACGGGTGACATTTCTGAGCATTAGGACACACCCTACAACCCATGCACCCCACTTTTAGCATAAGACACCACTCACTTAGCATGGCATTGCATATCACCCTCGGGCATACAGAGAAGGCTGAAAAGTCGACATTTCATATAAGTAAACGAGAAATCCATAGAAAGACCGATTTTTTGGGGGCTCGAGGGTGCCTAATACCTTCCTCGTGCGTAACAGGGATCCTTGCCTAATTTTCTAGTTTATGACCTACTTTTCCATTCGGCTAATTTTGCATGATTTGAGTATTTTTAAATGGTTTTCTTGGTCTCCCATTTTTAATAGACTAGGTGGCGACTCCTGCACTTTATTTTTATTTCTGCCGTGACTTTGCCGATCCTCGAACATTTGGCTTTTCGCGCCAAGCCCAAGGCTGTCGCTAGCATGGTTACACATACATATTTACATACATACATATATACATATATACATACATATATACATACATACATATATACATACATATATACATACATACATATATATACCTATATATATATATATATAGATATATATATATATGTGTGTGTGTATATATATATATGTGTGTCCACATGGGCCCAATTTGGGCTGAATGGGTCCAAATGGGCTAAATGGGCTTCCATGAAGTCAAATATGCCTAAGATGGGCTTGTGGGCCCAAATGGGCTCAACTAGGGTTTAAGGGACCTAAGTGGGCCTTCATGGGACCAATTGGGTCTCCATGAATTAAATGGCCTTGGTTAGGTTAAATAAACTTTTGTGAAGTTAAGTACGCCATCAAAAAGCTAATTGGGCTTAAATGGGCATTGTGGTCTCAAGTGGGCCCAATTGGTCTTCCATGAAACAAATGGCCTTAGTTAGGTTAAATGGGTTCAGCCACCACCTCCATCAGAAAATTAGAAAATTGGGGTGTCTACAGATGCCCCTCCCTAAGCGAGGTCGATGGTCGAATAGAATAGAGACTAATGCTTAGGGTTGACAAAGACACCTCTCGTGAAACCACAAACAAGAGTTAATCACCGACAATCAGCCACTAGCCAAAGTTCAAACTAGGGGTCCACACTAGAGGTCCCGCCGCCACAGCCAAAGCTAAACAAAGGAACAAACACAAAGCACTGACAAGCTGACGACCAATCAGCTCCTAAGAGACATGATTGGTTATCGCACTTGTCGAGAAAAGCACTAGACAAGACTCACGGTGCCTGCCGACCGGGAAGTGACTGATCATGGAAGTCATCAGGGTAGTTCGGGCTACCAGCCCACAGAGAGTTAAATCAAAGGTGAAAAGGGGGGCACCAGGATTCATCCTAATAGAATAAATTGAGGATGGCAAATCACACCAGGATTCGTTCCATCGGAACGAACCGTGGACAGGAAAAACAAATGTAAAAGAACACCAGGATTCGTTCCATCTGAACGAACCGTGGATGAGAAAATCACACCAAGATTCGTTCCATCGAAAAGAACTGTGGATGGGAAACACACCAGGATTCGTTCCATCGGAACGAACCGTGGATGGGAAAATTCAGAATATCAAAAGACACCAGGATTTGTTCCATCGGAACGAACCGTGGATGGGAAAATCACACCAAGATTTGTTCCATCGGAACGAACCGTGGATTGGAAAAAAATCTCAACTGTAAATGAATACCAGGATTCGTTCCATTGGAACGAACCGTGGACAGGAAAATATCAATGTAAATGAACACCAGGATTTGTTCCATCGGAACGAACCGTGGATGGAAAAATCTCAAATGTAAATGAACACCAGGATTCATTCCATCGGAACGAACCGTGGATGTGAAAATCTCAACTATAAATGAATACTAGGATTCGTTCCATCGGAACGAACCGTGGATAGGAAAAAACAAATGTAAATGAATACCAAGATTCGTTCCATCAGAACGAACCGTGGACAAGAAAATATCATTGTAAATGAACACCAGGATTCGTTCCATCGGAATGAATCGTGAATAGGAAAATCTCAAATGTAAATGAACACCAGGATTCGTTCCATCGGAACAAACCGTGGATGGGAAAATCTCAAATGTAAAAAGAACACCAGGATCCGTCCCATTGGAACGAACCGTGGATGGGGAAAAACTCAAATGTAAATGAACACCAAGATTCATTCCATCGGAATGAACCGTGGATGGGAAAATCTCAAATGTAAAAGGAACACCAAGATCTGTCCCATTGGAACGAACCGTGGATGGGAAAATCTCAAATGTAAAAGGAACACCAAGATCCATCCCATTGGAATGAACAGTGGATGGGAAAAATCTCAAATGTAAATGAACACTCGGATATGTTCCATCAGAACGAACCGTGGATGGGAAAATCTCAAATGTAAAACAAACACCAGGATTCGTCCCATTGGAACGAACCGTGGATGTGAAAAATCTCAAATGTAAATGAACACCAAGATCCGTTCCATCGGAACGAACCGTGGATGGGAAAATCTCAAATGTAAAAGGAACACCAGGATCCGTCCCATTGGAACGAACCGTGGATGGGAAAAATCTCAAATGTAAATGAACACTAGGATTCATTCCATCGGAACGAACCGTGGACAGGAAAATCTCTACTGTAAATAAAAACCAGGATTCGTTCCATCGGAACGAACCGTGGATGGGAAAATCTCAAATGTAAATGAACACTAGGATTCGTTCCATCGGAACGAACCGTGGATGGCAAAATCTCAAATGTAAATGAACACTAGGATTCGTTCCATTGGAACGAACTGAGGATAAGAAAATCTCAAATGTAAATGAACACCAAGATCCGTCCCATTGGAACGAACCGTGGATGGGAAAAATCTCAAATGTAAATGAACAACAGGATTCGTTCCATCGGAACGAACCGTGGTTGGGAAAAATCTCAAATGTAAATGAACACTAGGTTCCGTCCCATTGGAACGAACCGTGGATGGGAAAATCTCAAATGTAAATGAACACCAGGATTTGTTCCATCGGAAAGAACCGTGGATGGGAAAAATCTCAAATGTAAATGAACACCAGGATTCGTCCCATTGGAACGAACCGTGGATGGGAAAATCTCAAATGTAAATGAACACCAGGATTCGTCCCATTGGAACGAACCATGGATGGGAAAATCTCAAATGTAAAAGGAACACCAGGATCCGTCCCATTGGAACGAACCGTGGATGGGAAAAATCTCAAATGTAAATGAACATGCTACCTTTTTTGGAATAGAAGTTATGAAGACTTCATTCGTCCAGATTGGGGCAATAAAACGAGATACTCGACTATTATCTATGTGACCCTAGTGCCATGCTGGCTGGCAAAAGAAGGCAAACTCCTGCATCAGACACACACATGCTGTCAGGGTGGCAACTTCCATTCCGCATCAATCATGATCGATCAACAGACTGGCTAGAGATGTTCTGCTATATTTATTATCATAGTCAAATGAGTGTTTACATGTACTGCAATTTGTAAGAAACAGTGACATGATGCGAACATTAAGAATCCTTTTCATCTCTGGGTCTCTTAGAGCCCGAGGCCTTGGTAAAGAGCATCCAGCTCGGGGCGGCACTGCAGATTGGCCAAGTTTCCTCGACTTCGGCTTCATCGTCTACTGTGTAACTTCTCCCTTCTTTGGCTGGGAGATCTTTTGAGCATACAGAGCGACTAAGCAGGCGAGATAGCTCCCTAGCCAGAGTGTAGGAGCTCAAGGGGTATTCTTTGAATCATGTTGGCATCTACCCCTGAGCCATAGAATCCTGCTGGTAACTGAACTGCCGCATGACACGGATTGGGTGATACTCCACTCCACCAGTCAACCCTGGCAGGACGATAAGCCGCATGTCAGTTGTATTGAAGAATGCTTCAAAGTTGCAAGAAGTTGATGGAATAATGTGCCATGTGATCTTCTGTTCTGTGAGGCTTTGTAGTCACTCGTACTCTTTCTGAACTGAGGTGAGTGTGCACGCATGGCCACTTTGGCAGTAGGACTCAAAGGCTGCTCACTGTGGGCGCAAGACTACTACACCCAGACGTGCAGCCATCCATACTTGCACAAAAGCTCCACAACCATAGAAGTGCTAGCAGCGCCGCAATGAACGGTCTAGCGCTCGGTAAGTTTTTGCCAGGATGACTGGAGCCAGATTTATTTGTTGGGTGGCAACTGCGAAGGCAATTTCAGCTACTTCAATGTTCACCACCATCCGCCCGTGGCTGAAGATCAACTCTCCCAAGAAGCGGACAACAAAGCCTTTCAGCCACAGCTCGTCGCCTATGGAGGCACGCATTACGACTACTTTGTCAAAGTAAGCCAAACTTCAGCATGGGAGATAGTCCATCCGAACAAATGAGTTGGCGACCACATTCACTAGTCAGTAGGCCTGTGAGCTTACTCAACACTGAAGAGTAACAGTCTCGCCGCATGAACACTGTGGGTCCCAAGAATTTCTGTAGGCAACAAATTTTGTGCACCTCCTCTAGGGTAGGGGTTAGTTCGATTCTCCCGAAATGGAATACATGATGATCCGGCCTCCAAAATCGGGCAACTGCACACAAAAAGTATCGGGAGACCTCCACCTTCACGTGCCTAGAAGCTTTGTAGAGATTCCCCAAATCCGTAGCCTATCATGGTCACTTTCAGTTAACTGCTTGATCCAAGCCTGGAGAACATCTGAGCACTGAGTGGGCACAACCATTGTAGGATACCCCATGATCTGCAAGATACCTCAGCTTTCCTGGCTTAAGCCTCCTCGGAAGGGGTAGACGATCTCCTGTAATCACATGTTCAAGATGTTATTCCTCAGATAGAGAATTCCACTCCTGCTTTATTCAACTACAATCAGTAGAATTAAGGCGGGCAGATAAGAGCTGAAACAATATCAAGAGATTGGCCCAAAACTGAAGACTACAGCTAACCGAACAGGGAATTGCAGAATGGACTAAATCTTGTGCACAATCTTGAGGGGAGGTCCTAGTTACCAACTGGTTTAAACCAAGCTCAAGGTAATGAGACAAGAACAGTGAACTCTGGAGAACTGATATTGTTTGACCGCGCCTTCCGGCCGAGCATTGAGGATCTTCGATCTATAGAGCAGTTGACATGCCCCTGGTCAAGCAATTGGCTCAAAGTGTATGAGCATAGGACAGCTGACATTCCCCTGGTCGAGATGGGTCAACGCCTCTAATCCATAGGACAACTGACATGCCCCTGGCTGACACAGATGACTCTTAACCAATCAGAGCACCTTACATGCCCCTGGTCAAGTACTGGCTCAGTGTGGCCAACCATAGGACAGCTAACATGCCCCTGGTTGGCACAAATGGTCCCAAACCAACCAGAGCAGCTTACATGCCCCTGTTTTAGGTGATTTCCTCTTGATTCTCTTGAATTGAAAGACGTTCTCACATTCAAGGCAAGAGATCCAAGTGACACTCTACGACGTTTATTAGGATGTTTGTTTGCAAGAAGAAATGTATGCATGTCAAATGATTTGCTGGATCTTATTTATGCCCTCAGCGTTGGGATGCCTAATGCGAAGTACAAGGGAATGGCAACACCAGACCTCACGAGACTCTATCCAAGCCTCTAGTTTTTCGGGTGACTCTCTGGAAATGGGTCACTGTGTTTTGGGCTCTATTCCAAACCTCACTGGACCATACCCCTACTTTTTATTTTTATTAACTCTTTATTCTCTCCCTCATAGGCATGTGGGCTCACCCTATCCCTGGCTTGGAGGTAATAGGTACCTGGTCTATGGTGGGGAGCTGCTGCTTGTTAAAAGGGGTGGCTAGGCCCTTTTGGACATTTCTCCCAGGTGTTCACTCCGACTCCTCTCCAAGATAAACTAGAGGGACAGAGCTACCCGACATGCCTCTCTCTTTAGGGCGGACTTATATCTGCGCCTTTTGTCTTCTTCTTCTGTTTTATGCCATTTCACAGATATTTTATTTTTATTTTCATTTCTCACGCTCTCATTCTCACCCCTAACATTTTGTCTCCCTCTTGGAGTTGCAGGGTTCATGAGAAGTTTGGATGCTTCGCCCAATTCACAATGAAAGGTGGCTCCCTCACTTTCTAGGTTCCTGGATAGTATCTACCTAAGGAGGTGCTACACATTCCCAACATTGGCTAGCTTATTCCGCTTATCATCATCGGGCTAAGATCCATACATGCGTTAATGCAAGAGAACTATGCCCTGCATATGCATATTCTGCATGAGGATTAGTGTGTTGTGATGTAGAGCTACATGAATGTTGGAAGAGCATGGATGCATGCATGGAGGAAACTGTTGGTGTCGCAGAGTGCGGACACACTGTTTATGATCACTGATAGTACTTTTTCAGGTAGCAAGAGTTAACTCGCTCAGACTGTTCGATGCAATCCATGTCCTCCAAGATGACAGCTCCTTCGGAGTAGACTTGCTTGACCACAAAAGGTCCCTGCCAATTGGGTCTGAATTTGCCACGACTATCAGGGAGGTGTATTGCTCTCAAAACCAAATCCCCTGGCGTAAAGCTTCTTGGCCAGACCTTCTTCTGATAGGATTTGGCCATGCGTTTCTGATAGCACTGTGCATGATGCATGGCTTGCAGTCGATGTTCATCTATCAAGTTCAACTGAGCGAGGTGGTCTTCAATCCACTCTGCCTCTTCCAACTCTGCTTCTTTCAGAACCCTGAGCGATGGTATCTCCACTTTTATTGGTAGGACTGCTTCCATACCGTATACAAGAGAATATGGAGTCGCTCCTATCGAGGTCCGGACTGATGTTCTATAAGCCCATAGAGCATATGGGAGCTTGTCATACCAGTCCTTATGTGTTTCCGCCATCTTTTTAAGAATCTTGGTTAAATTCTTATCGACAGATTCCACTGCACCGTTCATCTGTGGACGGTACGGGGAAGACCTATGATGCCTAATATGAAACTCTTGTAGGAAGTCCTTAACCTTTCTGGCTGTGAAATTTGTCTCATTATCTGAAATGATAGAGTGCGGGACCCCGTATTGGGTGATAACGTTGTTCCAGATGAACTTCTCCGTCACGACAGCTGTAACTGTTTTATAGGAGGCTGCCTCCACCCATTTTGTGAAGTAATCAACGGCCACTAAGATGTATTGGTGTCCATTGGAGGCTACTGGATGGATAGCTCCAATGACATCTATTCCCCACGTGGAGAAAGGCCAGGGTGATGACATGTTGTGGAGCTGCTGTGGAGGTGCATGGATAAAGTTGTTGTGGACTTGACAGTTGTGACATCTTCGCACAAACTGGCAACAGTCTGTCTCCATGGTTGACCAGAAATAACCTTGTAACATTATTTTCTTGGCCAGTAATTCTCCATTCATGTGAGGCTCGCATGTCCCAGCATGCACTTGTAACATTACTGTATCAGCCTCTTTTTTATCAAGACAACGCAGAAGCATTTGATTGTAAGATCTCTGATACAAGTGGCCAGCACCAAGCACATACTTTGAGGCCAGTCGAATCATGGTCTTTCTGTCTACTGTTGTTGCATCTGGATGATGATTTCCAGTTTCCAGGTAAGCTCGGATGTCATGATACCAAGGAAGCTCTGCTAGGGACTCTACTTCTTCTATGCTCATGCAGTGTGCCGGTTGATCTGTGCAAGTTACTGACACTTTCACCATACCATCTTCTGGTATGGACAACCAGGATGCAAGTGTTTCCAGTGCATCTGCATATGCGTTCTTGGCTCTGTTCATGAAGGAAAAGCGTATCTCTTCATACATGGCCATCAGCTTCAGAAGATGGTTGTGATATGGAACTAACTTCAAGTCTTTGGTCCTCTAGTTGCCATTAATTTGAGAGATAACCAACATGGAATCCCCGTGCACATGTAATCTCCACGCACCATGCTCTAGTGCTGCTCGCAGACCAAGGAAACATGCCTCGTATTCTGCCACATTGTTGGTGCACACAAAGGTTAGCTTTTGAGCGGGGGGGATCATCTGCCCATGCGGAATTTCCGGCATTGCACCGATACCCATGCCTTTCCTGTTAACTACGCCATCAAAATAGAGCTGCCACTGATCTTTAACTCGCAGAGTTTCTGGCTCTTCTTCCTCCATGGCGAACAAAATGTCTTCGTCAGGGAACTGAGTCTGCAAGGGCTGGTATTCTGGCAATGGTAAATCTGCCAAATGATCAGCCACGGCCTGTCCTTTCATCGATTTCTGAGTGACAAATGTGATGTCGAACTGTGATAAGAGCACCTGCCACTTGACGCATCTGCCTACCAGGGCTGGCTTCTGAAACAGGTACTTCATAGGGTAATGTCGGCACAATAATAAAACCGGATATGCCGTCATGTAGTGCCTTAGACGCTGTGTGGCCCAGATGACGGATAGGCATGCCTTCTCGATCGCGGTGTATTTAACTTTGCAATCATTGAACTTTTTGCTCAGATAATAAATGGCCCTCTCTTTACAGTCTGTCTCATCATGCTGTCCCAAGACTGCTCCCATAGAATGCTGCGTGATTGACAGATAGAGCAGTAAAAAGCATCCCAGTGTTGGAGGAACTAGAACTGGTGGCCTTGCCTAGAGTTTCTTAATCTTATCAAATGCTTCATGGCATTCTTCGCTCCAACAAATCTGTGCATTTTTCCTTAGGAGTTTGAAGATTGGTTCGCAAATCGGTGTTAACTAGGCAATGAATCGGCTAATATACTGCAACCGCCCCAGCAACCCTCGAACCTCTTTCTCTGTAGTAGGGGAAGGCATCTCGATGATGGCTTTGGCTTTGTTTGGATCTACCTCAATTCCCCTTTGGCTGACGATGTATCCCAACAGTTTACTGGATGACACACCGAATACACACTTGTTGGGGTTCAACCGTAGCTTATAGTTCTGTAGGTGGCTGAAAAGCTTCCTCAAACAAGCAATATGTTCTTCGGGCTCTTTTGACTTAGCAATCATGTCATCCACATAGACCTCGATGTCCTGGTGCATGAGATCATGAAATAAGGCTGTCATCGCCCTCTAATATGTGGCCCCGGCGTTCTTGAGCCCAAAAGGCATGACTCTGTAGCAAAACACTCCCCATAGGGTGATAAAGGATGTTTTCTCCATATCTTCCTCTGCCATCCGGATCTGATTGTATCTAGAGAACCCATCCATGAACGACAGCATCTTGTGTCCTGCAGTGTTATCCACCAACACATCGATATGTGGCAGCGGAAAGTCATCCTTTGGGCTAGCTTTGTTTAGGTCTCTGTAATCTATGCACATTCAGACCCGACCATCTTTCTTCGGCACCGAGACCACATTTGCTAACCATTTTGGGTATAGGACGACCTTTAGAAAACTGACTTTGTGTTGTTTCATTATTTCCTCTTTCAGTTTCAAGAGCCACTGTGGTCGCCATCTGCGTAATTTCTACTTGACTAGCTTGACGTCAGGCTTAAGCGGTAGAGTATGCACCACTACCTCGACGTCTAGCCCGACCATGTCATCATAACTCCAGGCAAAGATGTCTGCATATTCTCGAAGAAGCTCGACAAGTTCCGCTCTGGCTTGTGCTGTTAGTCTGGCACTTATGCGTACCTCATTGACATCCTCCACAGTGCTGATGTTCACAATCTCTGTTTCCTCTTCCATATGTAGGTTCGGGCCTTCGGGATCATCATCATAAGGCTGGAATTCTGGTACATCGTGACATTCCTCTTCTGCCTCTGCATCATCCTCTTCTCTATACGCAATAAGCTCCAGAAGGACTTCCTGTTGGCATGATGGATCTGTATTCTCGAAGGTACATAATTCTTCTATGTTCTGCCCCTGGTGGTGTTTCAGAATGGTCACTGTAACTCTGGTCTTCCTGTAGGCACCTCTAATGACCTCTGATTCTATTGTCTCCGAACCTGCATCTGATTGCTCTTCTTTGGATATGCAAAAGTTTTGATTGCCATGCTGCCTTTGCACAGCATGTACAACAAGTGGGCAGCTGTCCTTTGTTTGACTGATGTGAGTGCTGCTGCTCGGGTTCCCTCTTGAGCCTAACTTAGGATCCTTTTTTTTTTGGACCCCACTGCTCAAATGGGGCCAAGTCTAGTAATACCACCAAGACCCGCCTCCCGACTGATAGGAGATGGACTCCTCTGGTCTAGCGTCTGATGATTTGTTTTCTTCAAGGGTCATGATTGCAGATTGACCTGGTGTTGCTGCTGATTCTCCCTTGTCCTCTGTCATTGCTGCTTTCCCTTTCCTGCGCTTGATCTCATCCTGTGCATCCTCAACCAGCACTAATAACTGCTCCTGAAATAAGACCTCTAAATCGTTGAGCATGTTATCCACTTGGGCCACCACGACATCTCCCTCCTCTTCGTCGGATGGGGAATCCACATAGTAAGCACTCATTGATATCTCAAATGTTTGCCCTAACTATTCTGGCTGTAACCTTCTCAGCATTGTCTGCAGCTCTGAAGCAGTTGTCTCTGATTCTATCCCTGATGCACCCCATGCTGCTACTGAATTAACCGATAGATCCTCCACTATCTCTGGAGGTGGTAGTGCTAACATGGCTATCTCCGAGGACCCAGGTGTTGCTGAAACCATTCCAGAATCCCTAACTTCCTCTTCCGAATAATAGTCCTCTATGCACACCCATTCTGGCACACTGACCGGCTCACTGGACTCAGATCCTGCAAACATATAACTCTGATTGGGATCCAACAATCCCACACTGACAAAATTGCTTAAATCTCAAGGAATGACGAGCTTTTGGAACTTACGACGCCTTGCACATCCGTCTTGTGGCTTGCGCTCGTAACCCAGTCCTTCAAACTCACGTCTTCTTTCCGCAGTGATTGGTTCCGCGATTCCTTAGCCATTCCACCCGAGAGGCACTCCTTTCTCGTACCCCCATCTTTGGCATAGATTCTCGACCATCAAAAAGGGGTTGCCAAAAGCGGCCAAATGACTGGCACACTCGAGAATAGGAATGAAATTGACCGGTTCAAAACGGTCAACACGGTAAAGTACATCAGAGGGCCTAGAATCAAAGCAGACAGTATGGGAAGAGACTGAAGAAACCGCCTCAACCTTCTCCTTTTCGAGGTTTTCTACCATTACAACGACGATGTCATTGTTCCAGCAGAATTTGATAATGCGATGGAGGGTTGAGGGGATAACCTGATGCTTGTGGGGCTTCTGCCTCATTGCGACTAGGTCCTTGCACTTTTGGACCATGTCGAGATTAAAGGAGTATTGCTCCAGAAAAGCTTGACTTAGATCGTTCCAAGTCCTGATGGTGGCCATATCTAACAATGTGAACCACTTCAGAGCCGGACCGGTGAGACTCTTCTGGAAGAGGCGAATAAGAAGCCTCTCATCAGTCTAGAGCTGAGCGACATCGCCACAGTACGCCCTTAGATGCGAAATCGGGCAGCCCTTCCTGTTGTATTTCTCAAATTTCGGGATATGGAAGTTCGGTGGGAGAATCGCCTCTGGAAAGTAGCAGAGGTCCTGAAATGAGAAAGACTAGCGGTTCCCGCCCTACACTTGTCGGAGAGCTTTCTCCAGGTTATTCATCCTGGCGAAAAGTGCGTTAGGCATTGCTGCTGACATCGAGTGTGCAGCTGAGGCGGGTCCCGCGTACGCTGTATCTAAAGCACCCATGTGCTCCTCCAGATCTATCATCTTGCCACCTGGTGCTGTGGCGTGATGACCAACGTACCTGTGCATGTGTGCCAGTGGTGGAGTGTATGCGGATGCTTGAACCTGATGGACAGGTAAAGAGATCTTATGCTGTGTGGTGCATGCAGTTGTGTGTGGGAGCAACAACTGCTGAATCGGTATGGTCGGGTTTAGAGGCCGATGAACTCCCGCCAGCCCAAGAGGCTGACCACCAATTACTGGAGGAAGATGTTGTGCATGTTGTGGATAAGATGCTACTAGCAGAGTGGCTAAGCCCGTTGTCGGGACAGTAAGAAGCTGTGGCGACAGTTGCAGAGGTGAAGTGACTGGTACTACATGAATAGCCTGAGCAGGCAGAACAGGATCCTCAGGAACAGGACAGACAGGAGTAGTCAAAGTGGGATCCAAGGAGAAAGCCATGTTCTGCAGCCT
Source organism: Posidonia australis (assembly GCA_024699735.1). Classification (NCBI taxonomy): domain Eukaryota; kingdom Viridiplantae; phylum Streptophyta; class Magnoliopsida; order Alismatales; family Posidoniaceae; genus Posidonia; species Posidonia australis. Next base: position 13,620 of record JAMKQA010019239.1, read on the forward strand.
CTGAGCAGGGGCTAGAAGCTGCTGAGACTGTACAGTGGCAGAACCATCGGTAGCAGTACCGAGGGTCAGAATAGCAGGCGACTGAGATGTCAAAGGGGGCTGGAAGTTCAAAGAGGATGTAGGCTGGATCCCTAACGAAGAGACAATCGCAGCAAACTGAGTGTCCAGTGAATGAGGATCAACAGAAGGATAGGGCACTGTTAGATGAGATACATTAGAAGCTGTTACAGTAACTGCCTCCGTTGCGGGCTCCCGACCGGTGAAGGTCTGCCAGTGTCCAGAAACCGGAGGACGAGGAGCCCCATGTGCTGGGAAGAACCCACCATGGAGCGATGGAGCAGTAAGTGATGTCAAGGCAAGGGAATGAGGAGGGGCAATAGTAGGAAACCCCTCCAGAGAAACAGGTGCAGAAGTCTCAGAAGCTCGCTGGGCCATGAGGGACCACGAACGGGTGAGGACGGGGCTGCGATTGCAAATAAAAGGACGACGCCTACGAGGAGCTATCGTCAAAAGTGACGAAAGCTCGGGAACAGACATTCGAGAACGATACCTCGGGAATGAGGTCACAGAAAGGAACTCCCAAGCTCAGACCTAGGAATCCGCAAAGAACTCAAATCCTAGCAAAAGGAAAGAATCTAAAGTGTTAGTAGAAAAGAGTGGGAAAAAAGAAAAGACAAGACAACACAAGAAAATAAGTTAGCTATGCAATTGTTTGTTAGGATGGCATGAATGGCACACATGCACATGAATGCTACTAACATGCTCTCTCTCACCATGCATGTCCCACATGGGACACACTCATGGGTTTGGGTTTTTCGACTCCGGTCAGAAAGTAAGGTCCCCTCTCTAAATCCTGACCAAAGCTCAAGCAGTGAAAGAGTGGTGCGTTAGTTGCCTCGCCTCCTGCAGTAGCATGGAGCTGTACCCTCTTCTAGCACCGACATGACCCCAGACAAGGGGGGACGAACTAGCAACACGCTCTACGCCAAAGCTATAGAACGGGCTGCTAGAATTGTCCTTCGCAAACTGTGGGTAGACTCAGAGGGGAAGATGCATGCTTTCTAAAATGATCATTCATGCGATATGCTTTTGTGTCTTTTGCTTGCATTTTATTAGACCAGAGGGGATTGTGAGCATTTGTCTCTAGTTACGCCTTATTTAATTGTTCGTCTGAATTTGTGTGTCTTATTTTAACCAGATAGGGAGGCAAACAAGTCTCTACTCTCCTAATCATGGCAAATTCAAAAAGAAGGGGAAAACACACAATTATGGCATCCAAGAGTTAGACAAAAGGTGTAAACATGGCATGTGCTTGTGTTGTGCTCAAGTAAGTGAATAAAACGCATGTATCGACAAACAAGGCATGAATAAAGTCATGTGCATGTGCAGTGGCATAGCAATAGTGTAAAGAAAGCGAAAAAGGCATGTTCAGTCAAATATGTACAAGCAAATATCACAAGCAAACAAGCATAATGCAAACAAACCAAAGACAAATAGCGAAAGCAGAACAAAAGCTAGAATCTGGTTATCCCCAACGGAGTCGCCAGTTCCTGTGACCATGCTGGTGGAACCCTTAGCACTGTTCTCCACCTACTCCGGTGTGCGGAAACACACGAGCAGATCCGATACGGTCACGACGAAAATGGTGAATCCGAAGGAAGAGACAAGACTCGGAAACACCAAAGGGAAGACAAAAATGATAAGGAAAGGAGTCACCACCTAGTATTTTAATGGAAAGACGAGGAAAACCAAAAACACAAAAAGGTAGAAAGCAAACAAGATGCATGTGTGATCCGTGCCTAATGGATAATGCTGGAATGAATGCGGGCCAAAGAAAGGGTAAGGATTCTGGTTACGCATGGGGAAGGGGTTAGGCACCCCCATGCGCTCGAGAAAACTCGGTCTTTCTAGGTTTCCTACTGTC
>JAMKQA010019240.1:0-13552 GCA_024699735.1 Posidonia australis
TCCTGCGTCAGATCCCAACCCTAACCCCAACCACTCTCCCACCTAGTGGGCTCGGGTGCAGGACAACATTGTATGGTTGACTATACGACTATACCTGATAAATTTCAAAAAAAAAAATCATAGTCAAAAAAAGTGGGGTTAGGGTAGAGGATGAAATCCTACTTTGGAATAAATGAAGGGAGGTTTGGTAAATTTAACAGGTACTTAAATTGATCATTGGGTTATTATCAAAATAATAAATTGGTCATTAGTAACATTTTTATTCTAAATAAACCATTGCGAATTGGTTTTCTCTACGAAAGGACATTAGCATTGCATTTCAACCACTTGAGCTTCCCCTCGAGACTGAGCCAGCATTTCCTGTTTCCTCTTCTCCACATGACAACACACCTCCCAATAGACATGTGCGCATGAAAACCCTAAATTGGAAAGAATGAACCTTATAAAGAGTGGCAACTCGTAACCACAAGAAAATTTGGCGGCTTCAACAAGGTTTGAAGTGTGACAATGGAATTTCCCACATATCCATATATATATATATATATATATATATGGTGGAGTCTATCAAGCAAAACTGTTAGCAGATGTGGAGGGTTTGCTCCTTCCCAGTAACCTCAACATTGTCTGTGGATGCCGATTAGGCAGCATTGGATGGGCACTGAGTTATTGCTCCTCCATGCTTTCTTTCTTTTCCCCTTTTTCTTGACTTATACTTTTCTTTAAGTTTGTGTTATATCCAAAAAAAAAAAAGGGTAAAAAATGATGGGTATGTCTTTGGGGACCTCGAAACCATCACCAATGCCACCCTATCATTAGTAGAAAGCTCTTCTTAAGTATATACATTCTCCAGACTAAATCTGTTTTTCCACTTGCAAACATGGTACAGAGTCTACTGACTATGGCCAAGTTGTCAAATTAGACATGCTTCTGCTAATCTGCTGACTCGGAATATATATTTTTTTTAAAGAAATCAAATTCCTTATCTTTGATTTGAAGGAACCAACCAGCGAGCCTCTTCCCCCCAACATCCATAAGATGTCAAGGCTTTCGAGGGCAAAATCATCAAGTTGGGATATGGACCATATAAAAGAATGAGGATGTGATAGGAGATTAACAGGAGGTCGATTAAAGCAAATCAACATTCTCAATTGGTGCTGTGGAAAGCTACAAAACTCAGCAATAAATAACTTCTTAGTGTATAACATCAATAAAGTGTACTACAACAGCACCATTGGCAAGCTACAGTACTCACTTGTTTATAGATGAAGTCAAGTAAAAGATCAAAATCAGCATCCACTGATGATAAGCTGGGTATGAACAAGAGAAAGAAATTAAAGCTCCAACCAGGCTCTGTGGAAAAGGATCAAAGTGCCAAACCATGAGGTAGTATCTAATGGAGAGTACTGTGATAGTAGCAAGCTCAGCAAATCCCAGGCATGTTGTCCCAGTGATCCGATCCAATGTTCCATGCATGGCCCTCAGCTGCCATGGATAGAGACGAAGCCAACTGCTGCATCTCAAGCCCAATATCATCTTCAGTAACACCCGACGACTGCCCGTTCGACATCTCCCCGCTATCGTTCTTGAACCAGTTAGTGGCCGTGGGGTTTGCTTCCATGGATATCTGAGACGGAGGCATAAAATCAAACAATGCAGATAGGTCCTCGTTCTCGGATGCAACGTTTTCCACTAGCTCATTCTTCATCTTATTCTCTGTGAGATTAAATGGTGATAATTAGATAAACTATTGGAAGATATGTCACTATGGTATGAATGGAAGAATGGATGGCTCTTAGAATATATCTGTTACTGGTCTATATTAAAACTATATATAGTTGAACAAAGTTCCCCTTCTTCTTTTATTTGATAAATTTATTTCCATTGTCATCACCATAAAGTAGCTAGGCAGGAAGCCAACAAAGGGAATATTGACATTGTTCTGGTTGGAAACCTTTGCTATTCAGGAGCTGCAAACAATTGGGACTACCAAGGCAATTGTGAAAAGAAGATAAGAGTATCCAGAAGGAAGTGTTCTGTGTTCAATCATAACAAAAAAAGTTCCTATTGGAATGCCCAAAAGCAAACACTGATGGCAGTACCAAAACTGTCAGCACTTATTTCATGAAAATAAGATTCTTGGAACCAGTCCTTTTAAGGGAAGGAATAGGAAGGGAAAGAATCATCCAATAGGGAAAGGAGAAAACAACCAGTACATTTGTGAACTGAGTTTACAGGTGTTTTTGATCACATAAAAAACCTAAACAATGGCTGCTAACATTTAAGAATAAACCATGAAAAAAAGAAGAAGAAGTAAAGATGGTTACTAAATCAAATTGCATCCTACCCAATGGAGATAAGACCGATAAGTTCAAATATTACCTGGGGGAAGGCCAAAGCTGCCACCATTGCCGTTGCTTTTGCCATTGCTCAGCTTCACATCTTCAGCTGGACCTTTCCTGTCGGCTTCTTCCTGAGTTGTTGATTTGGGTAGGAGCATCTCCATCGATGGATCACAAACAGCTATCCTGCGGTTTGTGGCGGCAGCGCAACCTCCCTGTGCATCCTCCAGCAGAGCATCCAACAAGCCGCTGTTGTTCCGGCCCCATGGATCCTCGCCGTCACCCGGAGGCGCCGGCGCAACTTGGCTTGAAGGGAGCTCCATTTTCACGGAGAAAGGCGAGTAATGCTGCTGCTGCTGCTGCTGCTGCAGACCCATTACATTGTTCCTGGAGCCGAAACGAACCACTGGCGCCGCTTGGCCTCTGAAGAACATCGTCGGCAAGCCCAAGCCCTCCTCTCTCGGCCGCTTGAACTGCTGTTGTGGTCGGGCTGTGGAATGAGCGAAAAAAGGCTGTGAATTGCCTCCGCTGCCGAAGAGGGAATGACCCATCAACGACGAAGGCGATGCGGCTATCGTGGAGGAGGTAGAGGAGAAACCGATGGGAATGGGATCCAACAACGAAAGCGGAGTTGGGTTGCCGGGGAATTGCGTCTTGTTATCCGTTTGCATACCCTGACGACTCTGGTGGTGGTGTTGCTGAAAAAAATTATTCTGGTGATGAATATCAGGTGGGTAGAGCGGCAATCCGGCGCGCTGCCGGCGCTTGATCCTCGTGTTCCAGTAGTTCTTGATCTCGTTGTCAGTCCTCCCCGGTAGCTAAAAAACAAGAGACTCAGATCAATGGTTGCACGTAATTGTATAGTCTGGTATATATCGATCATAATGGTGGTGGTGGTGTTTATACTACCTGAGTTGCCATGCGAGCCCATTTGTTACCGAGCTTGGCATGTAGCTCCAGAATGAGGCGCTCCTCCTCCGGAGTGAATGACCCTTTCTTCAGATTAGGCCGGAGATGGTTAGCCCACCGGAGCCGGCAGCTCTTGCCGCACCTCAACAGCCCGCTGTTCCTCTGCACGGCGTTCCAATTCCCCTCCCCGTTCTTCTTCACGTACTCCATCAATATCGCGTCCTCCGCAGCTGTCCACGGGCCCTTCTTCATCGCCGCAGCTCCCTCACCACCTCCTCCTCTCCCCGACCCCTCTCCACCCAGCATCCTACAACTTCCCTCCTCCTTCAACAATTGGCAATCACTGAGGAGGTGGTGGTGGTCCTAAAAAAGGATCACCATCACCATCATCATGTTCTGTATATACGGAGGAAGAAGAAAAAGAAGAAGAAGAAGAAGAAGAAGAAGAAGAATGGGAAATGGGTTTTGGAAATCTGACTCTGATCTCTGGAAACCAACGAGGAGAAAGGTGTTGGGTGTCACATATTTATCGTTTTATTATTTGGGTCTGTGCTATGAACCAAGAAGGCAAGGGAAGGAGGAGGGGGAGGTGTCAGAGCCATAAAGAGATGGAGACAGGGAGATAAAGAGGTAGAGAGAGAAAAGAGGAGAGAGATGGGATGTGGGCACAGCGCAACAACAGCAAAGAAAGATGGGGAGGGGGAGAAAAGAGAGAAAGAAAGAGAGAGAAGATATTTGAGGATGAAGCTTGCTTCCTTGTTACGGGCTCCAAAGAAAGAAACCAAGAGAGAGAGAGAAAGCTAGAGAGAGAGAGACGTCGGGTGGGTGTGTCCGAGTTTCGCTCGCAATGACTCTTACGTGTGGTGGAGGTGGCCGTCTGCGTATGCTGGAGATGATGATGACGACCAACACCAAGGGCGATTCTTCTCTTTCTCTCTCTAACCCATTCACGCGCTTTCTATCTTCTTCCTCTTCTTCTTCTTCTTCTGCTACTACTACTGCTGCTTGTTATCTGCTTCTCTCTCTCTCTACCACTCCTCGTTTTTGGTTTGGCATTTTCACGTCTACACATACAACATGGTGCATGGGACCTGCCTACATTTTTTTGGTAAAATCTGATGAGATGCATGTGAACCACCACGCGTCTTCCTTTTCATATTGTTCCAGGAGAATTGTCTATTTGCATTTGATGTGAGATGATTATTTGCTTCAAGAAATTTAGAGCAAGTGATATAATTTTTGGAGCCGATTGGTCCATGCACGTCAAGTAATGAAGCAAGCATCTTTTGGGTGCACATATACAAAGCTGGGTAAGTAAGAACTTCAACTTATTTTCTTTAAAAAGAAAAAAGTAAAAAAAAAAAGACCTGTAATAAATAATAGGATGACAAGAAAATGTTAAATAATTTGGTGACGTCAAACATGGTCCCCATGGGAATCAAATGTAAAAACTTTAAGCTGAACAGACCGGTCGACCTTAGAGATCCGCTGTCTCACGTGCTAAAAATGCCTTCAGCTCTAGACCCACTTACCATGCGCTATTGTGAGTAGTTGTTGGTCGTTTACATGTTACCAAGTGAGACATTCTTACATAAGTATGTATTTTATCTTGAAACAGAACAGTAGTTCTAATCTGTAATATTAATAACTTCAACTTATTTCCAGATCATATGTTCTCCGTCCCAAGAGATGCTAGAGCTTTACATATGCTACTAGATGGATTGTACAGCTTCTTGCAGATGATCTTCATCAACAAAGATTGAACCAACACTTACACCCCCCCATCTGCCACGTTTAAAATCATTCCTTCTACGATACAGTCTGGTTGTTGATAATAAAAAATTAAAAATGTTTCTTCACGTACAGCGTGTATGGATGGATATGGCTCACCACAGAATGTACTTCGTTTTATTTAATAATGGCATTTCGCTCCAATCAAATATTAAGTTATTTTTTCGTTTTATTTTATTTTCTGCAACACTCAATATCTACATAAACGATAGAAGAAACACTCATAAAGACACGAACTACCTCTTACCGTCTTCATATCCAAATTTGCTGCCACAATGCGCATGCACCACATCCATGTTATTGGAAAACCTAACCTTCCACTTCGACCACAAACAATGAAACATTAGGTTCCCTAAGCTGTCTTAGATTTGCCATGATCAAGACCCAGCTTACAAGATCACGTTGCCTGTGGACCCCACAAGATCGATCTAAGGGCAAAACGAATGGACCAAAAGTTGAAAACGTCCTAAGTTTTTCTCTGGCCATTATGGGCACAACAAAGATGTGAACCAACCTAAGATATCCCTTTTTTTTTTGGGTAATCACCTAAGATATACTAGCCAACAAAGATAGACAGCAACTTGGTTAGCATCACAAATGAAACAAATCCTAACTGATCTAACAAGAATTGCAACACATTAGTACTATGAATTCAAGATGCATCAATGATCAGATCAATCAATATCGAGCAATAGTAATTGTTATAGTACTGCAATTCACTTTCTAATGCCAAGCACCGAAAAGACCAAAGTAGATAAGCACAAGTATGGCATTCAACAAGCCTAAACATCTTTATCATACCCATTGTCCCTCTAATTCATACCTATGTTTGCAATATGGCAAAGGGAAATCTTGTAGATTTCTGAAAGCAAAGCCTACCGAAAACTGACCAAATCACAGAACATCACACCTGTACACATCACCGACCAACCATGATCAAATTCATTTGCGTCCTCACGTTAATTGCTTGGTCAAAAGGTTCGGGTCCATTGGAAGACGCAGAGACATAAGCTTCTCTAAGTCTAGATATTCAGATAATCAAACAGCTCATCTCGATAGCAATATGAAGTCCCTAGGGATGCAGCTACTCAAGTATTATCAATATGACAAATATTTTATCAAAACTATTTCCTCATTGCAGCAGAATTTGTTCTGGAGTGTACAACAGTATCTGAATTCTGAAGAACAAGCACATTCTACGAGGAACCATAGGCACCAGATTTCACTTACATACGCATGGCTAAAAGTTTTGGTATAACTGAACCTTGTTGGTGACTGGAACAAAAATAATCTGAATTTGTGATCAGACAACATGGTACTGCTTCGACAAGGAATGTTCAGCAGTATTTTCACAAACTTATCTAATTTCTGCAACTAAACGACACATCCCCAATGTTGTTAAAATTTTTCTGTTTCTCATGAATGACACAGAAATTTTCCACTTTCGTGGAGTATGAGTTATGACAGACCACCTGAACAATGTGATCCAAACATCCCAAATTACAAACAAGGGCAAGTCCTTCCAGCATCTGGTCATATGTATGTCAGACCAACTTGTCACATGCAGACAATAACGAATATTATTTGCCTACAGCATCTCCTTTTTTGTAACTCATTCTCTTCCAACTGATGTTTCAAACTGACCAGTCACGGCATACACACAATGGAGTAAGGTACAAAAATCAATTACTTTCAAGAACTCAGAGCTGTAAAGCCAAATCAGGCTGTTGGGAATCGACTAGAATGCCAGAAGACTGCTGAACTGGAGATCCTGGGGCCTGGAAGCCAATGTTCAAGTCCGGCGGAAGCATATTCTGTCTTTGCCTTTGTTGTGAATGTTGGACATAAACTTGCCAAGGAGACTGACCATGAACTCTTGACAATTCAGAGGAAAAAATTTGGGGAGAAGCTACTGTACTTTTATTATGAAACCCATGATCTTTGACTACCATTTGATTGGGTTTTGAGAACAACTGTGTCACAGGCCTTCTATTATCAACTTCCTGAAAACCAGATGGTGAATGGGGAAACATCCAAGTGGGTTTAGTAGATGGAGCTTTGATTTGCACTCCAGAACTAACCAAAGTTCTTGCCAATTCTTGCTCTGCAGATGTCCTAACAGGCATCCATGTATGGGCAGTAGAGGTTAAAGCAGCACCAGTGTCATTCCTGGGTGACAGGACAGGTGATATAAATTGTTTAGTGGTGCTACCCAAGCAAGAGTTTGGGTAGTTTGGCACATTCCCAGGCAGCATATTAATTAACTTAACAGGATCATCTACTTTCTGATTAATGGCAGCAAGTGGGATTGACTTGCTCAGGGTGCCAGCTTGACTAGAGGAGACAAAACCCAGAGAACCATTCAGTTTGCGGTCACTTGAGTTCTTACTGTCTTGCATATCAGGCAATTCTCCAGCTTTTCTGCTAGATTTTTCAACTTCAAGCATACAATTTTCTGACTTTTTGAAAGAATTGGACTTCATGTTGCTTGTGTTCCTAAAACCCGTATCCAGAGATCTAGAGGCTCCAACTTCTGAATAACCTGGATGTGTTGGGACCGCCACATCAACACGATTGTTTACAGTCCTAGCACAATTTGGAACATCAGTCTTATCCTTGTTGTTGGTGTAGATCTTGGCGGAACAGTCAGCAATCTTATCTCTTTGCTGCTGAAAAATGTCATTTCTAATTAGAGGCTGGTGTCCTAAGGGAAATCCAAATAAAGCCTGCTTCCCTTCTGCAGTGTTCTTGCTAAAGGTCCCCTCCTCTAATGCACTTGATGTCCTATGACACACTTCAGTGGTATGTGCATTTGAAGCTGTACCTGCATGCCTATTTTGGTGGATTCTGTCTTCTTTAGCTTTCAAATCATCACAATTATTCATCTCATTTTCGGATTCTGTCCTACATGGATTTTTACTGTAACTGGAAACTTGCCGGAAGCTATTTTCACAAGAGAAAATTGGGGTTAGAGGTGGCTCATAATCCCCAACCCACCCAGGACCAAACTTCAGACCAGCTGGCAATGCCTTCTCGATATTCTTGGAGGCAATTCTCCATGCAATAGGCCCAAGAGTGGCAGAAAATCGAGCCAAGCTTCGTGCATAAGAAGACTCATCATGAAGCCCAACCTATTTAGGAAAATAGAAAAGATTAGACGATTGCAAACATATTCATGACATAGTACAAAATTGGATATCTTGTACATACAGCAACCAACTTCTTCTCACTCTCGAAGGTTGCAAACAGTGAATTAGGTTGGAGAGATGGCTGCTTGGTTGACTTGGTATAAGTAGCACGGCGATCTTCGTCCAGTGAAGATGGCTTTTGACCATAACCAGAAGGAATGCTCTTTTCTGATATACAAAAGAACAAAAATTTCAGGTGACATGAATCGATTGAATGATGAGGAGAATGAAAATGGCAGGTAACTATCCTGTTAAGAAGTATCTAGAATATATAAAAACAGGTAGAAAGACATGCAGATCAACAATCCTTTTCCCTGTTCATTTTTTTTGAGACCAACTGCAGTATCTTTTTCACTGTTTCTTATTTATTTTATTATTGGTTGCATATATATTAAGTTTCATGCTTCATATGCACTATCAGTCTATCACAATTCATAAGTAACAGAATTTTCACAAAAATATATACCATTAACAATTAAATTTAAAAAAAAACAATGATGTAATTGGGAACACTTCAATAAAGATTGGTTCTAAGAAAAGCTAAGCTTTCCGAGGAAGCCAAAGAAAGTGAGCTTCCTAGGGGACTCAGCTTTCTACCACAAAAACAACTGCTTCTAAAACCGACGAAAACCTCATCTGATTATGGGGGGAATCTAATTCCCACGGAATTGATGGTAGAATTAGCTCCAAATCTGTGCCTAAGCAATCCAAATACTGAGGTTGGGCGGACATGAAGTAAGCTGGGACAATATTATCTTCTGTAAAAACTTACATTAAAATAATAATCTAAATATTGAGAGTTTCAGTCTACTGTTTTTACAGAGAATACTAAAGTAAGAAACTGAACATTGAGAGTTTCACTCTACTGATTTATGGTAATGTTGTAGGAAGTCATGGAAAGCAAACTCATTGTTCAAGAAGATCAACCAAGACATCAATTATTAATTTATCCTACTAATCATGTGAATGAACATTGCCCCTAAAATTCATACCTAAAGGTTCTTCTGCCTTTTCAGATAAGCCCAGACGGTGAACAGAACTGCTAGCCACAGATGCACAACAATTCTCCTGCTTCTCAGCACCAATATATTCTGCATTTTTCATCTTGCTGTCAGCATTTCCATTGGAAGTAAGATTGGTATTATGGGAATTACCAGAAGCAGCTTGGGTTGTTGGACTGCTGCACACAGACTTCTCTATAGGCTTGTCAGCAAATGAGATTACTTGGCACTCAATAGGCTTGTCAGCAACATAGTTTGCTTGGTTCTCAATGGGCTTGTCAGCAAAAGATTTTGATTGATCCTCTATGAGCTTGTCAGCAAGTGATTTCGGTTGACCCTCAATGGGCTTGTCAGCTAGTGAATTTGGTTGGTCCTCAATGGGCTTTTCAGCAAGTAATTTTGGTTGGTGTTCAACGCATTTGCCAGAAAGTGATCTGGACTGGTCCTTCGTCAGTACATTGGCAGATTTTGGTTGTCTTCCTTGTTCATTATTCAGAATGACTTCATGACTATTGCTTCTGGCTCTAACAGTCTGAAACTTTTTCCTTGCCAGTTCTTGCATGGAGCTTGCCTTTTCATGAAGAAGTCACAAGGTGAATATATTAATATACTAACTGAGATCACATTTTAATCATTTTTCACAAAGAAAGGATTGAACTGACAAATATTTTGTCCAACTTATAAGCACAGGAAAAGAAAGAAGAGATGAACCTAAATTTACAAGGTTAAGGGCATTCAGAAAGGATACATATTATCCATCCCATGAGTTGGATTTACATGCATACTAGAAGACAATACCATGATGAATAAAATTAATTCTTTATTTTTCCAAAACTTCAAGACATCACTCATGTTAGTTCATTCTACGATGACTGAAGCCCACATCAAAGCTGAAGCCCTGCTGCATCTAGGAATAAAACCATACAAGTGATATTTAATGCACAACAGAACAGCTCACCTGTTTAAAGTAGATGGTTTCTGGTGCATTGTATTGCATGGCATTGCTGCAGACCAGTAAAATATCACTCTGCATTGTATTGTAATGGCAAATATATTAGAAATTAGAACAATATAATGCACGAAAGCCAAACAAAGAATGCTACATTCCGCAAAATTGGAAACATAACAGAAAATCACCAAGGAGATTTTATCTCTCAATCTATTCATATATTTTCCATTCCAGAACACCAGAACTGAGGATTCTACATCTAACATGTCATGGATTCAAGAATATGCAGATTTTCTTTTCTCTAATTCTTACACTAACCTCAAATTGCTCCAAATTCGAATAGAGATTCCTCGCCAGCTTCTTCTTTATTGTGCCAAAATCCATTGGATGCTCGATCACTTCATGGTAATCAGGAAGCTAAGAAACCAGCGAAATTCAAAATCCCATGTCACATTTCCTTCCATATCCAGATAAAAAACAAGAGCCTATGAACAATGACAAGAATTCGAAGCACCTCTTCGGGATCAACAGGCTCCGCAAATACACCATACTTGTCTTTCCTGCATCAACAACCCAACCGCAATTCCCTTTATCATCTCATCCCAATGCAAGCAATCACTTAAAGATTAATAATCACAAACATAAACGAAAAAAAAAGCCCTCACTTTTGGATCTTGTTAAGGATCAACACAAGCGTCTTCGAATCCGGCAATGGAGTTCCAGTCCCTGAACCCAAAAGTAGAAAATTACAGCTCACAAAGATCAACAACACTCTGTAAACAAAAGAATCCAAGCAAAGACAGAGACACTGAAGAGAGTACCTGAAGTGGAGCTCTTACAGTTGCTATCCAAACCTCTACTCCCATCCTGGAAAAGGAAAGAGAGAAGAAACTAATGATAAGAAACAAACCAACTGGCACGTTACCATGACAATCAAAAACCCCAATAACAAGAACCAAGCAACACGACCAAAAAGCAAGCAAGAGTAAAGATCTGACACAAGCATCATCAACCGTTGTATTTGCAAGAAAAAGGGGACCAACCAAACAACAAAAATCCATTTTTTTTCAACAAAAGACGACCTCATGATGGCGAATCTCGTCAATGGCCTCATCATTATCGTGACCACGACCACGACCGCTACCGTCCTCGTCTGAAGAAAACGAATCCGACCCATTTCGCCTTCTCGCCTTAGCTTTGGTATTTTGGGGGCTTGGGTGGAGTTTGAGCAGAAGCTTGAGCTTCTTCTTCGACCTGAAATCCTCCTCCTCTTCCTCCTCCTCCTCCTCCTCCACCACCACCTCCTCTTCCACCACTTCCTCCTCAGATTCCTGCTCCCGTCCGAAGTATTCGTCGTCCTCATCATCCACCACGATCCCTTCCACGTTGTAGAAGTCCTCCCGGAGCTGTTGGCGGGGCCGGCGAGAGCTCCTGCGGGAGACGGGGAAGTGAGGCGGCGGCGGCGGTTGCACTCGGCCAGGGTGGTGGTGGTGGTTTTGGGTAGTCTTCCTCGGCCGTCCTCGGCCGCGGGGCCTCTTGGCCTTCCTGTGGGTTCTCTCAACCACCGCCGCCGCTACAGCCGTCATCGTCTCCTCCTCCTCCTCCTCCTCCTCTCTCTAGTTTCTCTCTCTAGTTCTCTCTCTGCCTTGGCCTGTGGGCGGATGCGTGTCGGGTACTGCGTCGGCTCTCCTCTTTTCCACGCCTGGTGGGGGTGGAATCACCGCCAACGGTGACGTTACCTAGAAGTCTTTGGACTACTCGCTTGTATTTAATTCATCTGTTCTAGCTTTATTGATTGGATCTAGAGTGAATCTGGGATGTTAACGGTGTGTTAGGAACTGGATTATATTTCACGTGGAAAACTATCTTCCTGAGTGGAATGCTCATTATGACTGGATTAGCAATTAATTAGATAATTACTTAGTCCCTATTTGAATATAGATAAAATCAGGAAAAATAGTTATTCCGTTTGTTAAGTTAAAAAGTTGGAATAAAAGTGGAACAGTATTTCTTATTCTAATTTATTTATTCTGATATATGTATATATATTATGTATTTATTTTATTTTTTTAAATAATATATATATAATATGATGTATATATATTTTAAATTAGATATATATTTTAATAATCAAGTTGATTATTATTAATCTACATATTTTCTACTTATTTCAATACTTATTCTAATACTTATTCTACTTTTCATTCAAACCAAAATATCTACTTATACACACTTATTCATCTTTAAAAGAAAATCACTTCCAAATATAATAACAATACTATTAGAATAACAATACCATTTCCCACTTATTCTTATTTTTTTATTCTACATACAAAGAGGAGCTTTAAGAATGACTTTTTTTTTCAAACGATAAAGAGATAATATTATATTTACTTAACTATGAAACCACCACAAAGTACCAAAAAATATGTCCACAAATTACCCAAATTACAAAGATTTAAAGAAAATTAAGATTATTGAACATCCAAGGCAAACAGGCCCAAAAAGATTACAAGTCCAAAAATTAATTAATCAAATATTAACTAGAGACTTCAATCGTAGATCCACTTCCTAGATTCAAAGGATCGTAAACTTAAGCAGCTGCAACGAGAAGGAATGGATTCTACTGAAAGTCCAATAAAACAAACAATTACTTGAGTTGCCACTCAAGTAATTAATTAATTGAAGGCTAACAATTAATAGTTGCTCATTGGACTGCTAACCAAAAGCAAGAAATTTCTAACTTTACTTATGTAACATTTTGATCTAAAAAGTTATCACATTTGATTGTAGATTTTCAATCCTTTGTTGTCTAATTTTTTTGTACATTGGATTATTATTATACCAATATAAAGTTGTACACTAGTGCACAACTAATACACTGTGTATGAAAAGACAAGCATCGTTAGATTGTGATGTGTATAAGAAAAAGATTAAAAAAAAAACAAGAATTACATCAACCATTCACCAAGAATCAAAGAGTCAACAATTACTCTACAGTCATTTTGACTGTACTTTAATATATAGTCTCATTAGACTCTTATTATTTTATATTTAAAATTCTTTTGGTTCCACTTCCATACATTAGTATCCACTAGATTCTACATTTTTTCTCAAAAGATTGAATACCTTCCCACAAAGTTGACCTCTACCATAATTTATAGAATCTTGTTGGGGAAAAATATAAACATGTAGATTTTAAATTGTAACATTTATGTCAATAGAACTCTAAGAAAAACATTCACCTTAATAGATTACTATAATTTACTCCTTGACCTAAAATCTTGAATCTTCTTCGTGTCATCTCTATAAATTATAGTGATAATATCACATAAATAAATGGATCTTATAAAGATAATTTGCAAAGAAAAAAAA
>JAMKQA010019241.1:0-11836 GCA_024699735.1 Posidonia australis
TGCAAGCCCTACATCATGCCCAATGCTACCAGAAGAGAGTGGCCCGGGCATATCAAAAGAAAGTCCGTCCGAGACACTTTGAGCCAGGAGACTTGGTCATGCGTGCCATACATTTGCCAGATGCACGGGGAAAATTTAGGCCCAACTGGCGCGGACCTTTTGTGGTCAAAGAAGCCCTGTCAGGGGGAGCAGTCATTCTAGAGGGCGTGGACCATACGGAGCAGTCAAAGCCCGTCAACGCCTCCTATTTAAAGAAATACTATCAGTGACTCTCAGCTGATCCTAATGCCTTGCACCGTGAGTCATGCATCATTGCACAGCATAAATAATTCTTTGCATCTTTTTTCTTTTTGCACAGCATTATCATTGCCCAATGAGGAAAATTGGGAGCCTACCTGCAAGATGTGTCAAGTCCTCCTCATGTGTCACTACCCTAAGAGCTTAGGATGTGAGGGAGAGATTTCAGATGAGTGGGCTAAGTGTGCAAATTCCCATGGGACCTATATCTCGTGAGGGAGTTAAAATGTTAGGTCTAGAAAAAGAGTGAGCAGCAAAAAATACACAAGACCTAGGAGCAAAAAAATAAGGAGACAGAAGTAGCAGACAGAAGCTGAGCTCCACCGAGAGAGGCATGTAAACAACCTTACTCCTACCTTTTAGCTTGGAGAGGAGTAGAAGCACGCACTTATTATGCCCAAATGATCAAAGGGACTAGCCACCCCTTTAGCACAACAGAAGTAGCAGCCACCCTCCTCAACATAAGTGTTTATTACCTTCAAGCAGGAATAGGGTCAGTTAACATGCCTATGAGGGAGAAAAGAAAAATGAATCCTCAAAAAAGTACGTATAGGACCCTAAGCATTTGGCATGAAGCCCATAAATCTAAAGGAGAGCCACCAAATAACCTGAGTGCTTAGGTTAGTATCACATGAGTTGAGGACAGTGTCACCTCCTATCGCAGGCAAAACAGGCTTCCTTGGCGTTGAGGGCACCAATGTATCAATTAGCCATTTCTTTGCATTTGCACAACATTATTTTGTAAAGCATTTTTTTCGCATTTCGACCAGGGGCATGTCAGCTGCCTTATGAGTCGTGTTAGCATTTAGCTAGGGTGCATTTTTAAGCATAATTGCAAAGCATCTTATTCGCATTTCGACGAGGGGCATGTCAGCTGCCTTATGAGTCGTACAAGCATTTAGCATTGACACATTTTTTTTAGTCAAAGCATAGATTGCATTCACTTTGCAAGGCATTTTTGCTCATATTACGACTAGGGGCATGTCAGCTGCCTTATGGGTCGTGGTCTGAGCAAGCAGGCATTCAGCCAAGGGTATGATATTCACTTCTTTTAAACAAAGGAATTTGAAATCAGAGACATATTGATCCTGGTTAGCAGATATGAACTGGCAAAAATCAGTTAACAATGCAAAGCAATATCAATGTTATTATGTCCTATCAGGAGTACAAATATCAATAATCAATTCGAGGCCTCATTGAACTGCTAGCCTCCATGCTATCGCTGCCACTAGGTGGATCCTCGCTCAGGAGCCATGTCTCTCTGATCTCCGCCTCATACCTAGCTGTGCAGCCGGAGCCTTTGACGAAGGCAAGAATAGAAGACTTGATGCCAGCACTCATCCGTCGGGCCAACTCAATAGTGGATGCGAAGGAGCCCGCTACATACTTTTTCAGTCTATCCGGGCAGGTGCTTTGCTCTATGGAGTCCTACCAGAAGCCGAACTAACGAAGAACCCGGACAGGATGGTACTCCATGCCTCCAGAGAATCCAGGGAGGACCACAAGTCGCATGTCCGTGGTGTTAAAGAAGGCAGTGAAGTTCTGTGATGCAGAAGATATGATGCACCATGTCACAGAATCCGCATCGAGATTCCGCAGCTTGTCACACAATTCAAGCACCCCGGGGAGTGACCTTGAGTGATGGGTGCGGCTGTAGGCCTCAAAGACGCAGGGCCGGGGGTGTAGAATCTTCATCCCCAAGTGAGCAGCAAACCAGACCTAGCAAAAAGGGAACTATGATTAATTAAAGCACAGTAGAATATTATTAATGGTCAGGTGATCTGCTTACCTGCACCAGGGCACCACATCCATAGAAGTGGCGAGATCGCCTCCATGCCCGGTCCAAGCCTACATAAGTTTCGGCAAGCAGAATTGGAGCCAGGTCGGTTTGACGAACCACTACTGCCTAGGCTATCTCGGCCACCTCAATAGCCACAGTTGTCCGGCCGTGACTAAAGATCAGCTCCCCGAGGAAGCGCAGCACAAAGCAGAAGAGCCACAGAGGCTTCGAAGAGCGGGCACCAATATTGCTGTCGAAGTAATCCAAGCGTATCATGGGAGTAGGACCATCTCGGCAGACGATGCTTTTCTCACATTCTTCCTTGAAAACGCCCGTGAGACGGCTCACGACGTGGACATAGCTGTCGTGGCAGAAAAACACAGAGGGAGACAAAAAAGGCGACAAGCCACAGATGTGCCTGACTTCCTCCAAGGTAATGGTCATTTCCACCTGCCCGAAGCGGAACACGTGCAAGGCTGGCTTCTAGAAACGGGCCATGGCACATAGCAGATGCCAATTAACCTCTACTTTGGCAATACTGAGGAGGGAGGATGATATGCCCCAAGTCTTCAGTTGTTCTCAATCATTAGGCGTCAATGCATCGATCCAGCCGCACAAAGCATCCGAGCAATACTTCGGGGTCTCCATGGTTGGATAACTTTGCAAGTACAAGCCATAATCAGCCATAGCAGTAAGAGATGCAGAAAAAGTTCAGCGGTATATTGCATGCAAAAATCAAGTATAAAGGCATATACAAGAAAATCTTGTTCGTAAGAGACAGAATGCAAAGAACCAGCAGTAAAATAAAGGAAAATCTACAATAAACTGGTAAAATACAGAAAAAAAATATGCCGAGGAAAATCTACCATGCAAAACAGGAGAAAGTCTGCAAATAGTCAAGTCTCTTCATAACATGCATCCTAACATGCATAATCTTCAAGAAAGATCTGCGGCAATACAGAGAGCTGGTGGCAATACAGAAGAAAAAATCTGCTGTAAAAAAGAGAAAGAAAATCTGCAGGATAGCATAGATGCAGAGAAAGTTTATAATATAATGCATAGTCTGCAAAAGCTAGCAAAGATAATAGAAATAGCTTGATTAAAACCCAGCAGAGTATAGTTATGCAAGGAGGAGCATGCAAAGACTTCTGCTATAAGGACAAAATAATGAAATCTGCATGAAGCAAGGCAGCAGATAAATAATAGTAGGCCATACTATGATAGCGTATGTGTCCGTGCTCAGAAACAGGGTTGCAGAAACAAAACCAAGGTCTGCTGTGTTTTTTCTTCACGAGAGGCGGCGGCTTTTCTCGTAAAAAACGAGATTTTTATAGGGAAGCAGAAGGGATTTGTATCAGGAAAGGAAACAAAACTCGCCATTTTTGGGGACGCAGCTATATAACGCAGGAAACTACCGCATATAGGCGGCGCACCAAGGCGGCGCACATAAGTGGCGCCCAGAAAGACAGAAATTCAGCAGCATCAGTTCAGAATATCTACATCGCCAAAATCGGCGCCATTTGCTTAAACCCCGCATGGAGTACCTGTTGCATACAACCTGCACTTACAAAAACCCCGAGAGGCACATCGCAAAATCTGGGGATATCTTATACATTTTCAAAATATTACAGTGTACAGTGTTCTTACAGAATCCTCAGCAAAATTACAAGAAAAGATTACTCCTCCTCTGAGTCTTCCTCATCAGACGCTGCCTTTTGAAAATACTCAGCCAAAGCCCTATTGCCTCCTCGAGTGAGTCGGCGCGACCATTGAGCAGCAGCGGCAGCCTGAGAACGAGGAGTAGAGTTGAGAACCGCCTGGGTGACCTCGGTGTCTGAACAGTCCTCCTCAGACGCCTCCATAGTGAAGTCCCCGCTGCTAGCTACGTTCGCTCTCTCGACAGGGAAATCTTGCTACAAAAGCAAACCTATATTAACAATAAGAATTTTTAAAGCGGTGGCAGAGGCAGAAAAGGGAAGCATACCCTGATAATGTTGCGCCAGCGCAGTTCCTGCAAAATAGCAGAAGTATCAGATATAGCTCAATAAGGCAGTTTGCAAAATGAGAATTTTACCCGCTTTCGGCGGATGTCAGCATAGAAGGCTCCAAATTGCTCCTCGAAGCCCTGTGCATTAAAGCAAATATTAGATTGTCATAATTCATGCAAAAGCAATGAAAAGCAGAAATGGAAATTCTGTACCTGAGCCCAGCTGGACGCATACCACATCCCGCGCTGGTTATCCTACACAGCCTCCTCAAACAGGTACGGCTTCCCCACACGCCGATACCAAGCAAAGTAGTCTGTATAGTTGACTTCTCGAAGGACGTGCCTGTCCTAAGAAGCCACGGCAGCTGCATGCCGGCGTCTAGCAGCCGAGCGAGTCGTGGCCGGGAGGTCCATATCAGCAGGAGGAGGGGCAGGAATGCATAATACATCAGAGAATTGATGCCGCACACGCCTAGGGAGGTAGAGGGCCGACTTCTTCATGCAATAGAATCTCACCTGTTTATCCCTCAGAACGTGGCCAGAGTTCAAGGGAGCCCAGTCGAAGCCATCATATCGAGCTAAAGGGCATAGGTGGACCTGTTACAGAAACAGAAACTGTAAGCAAAGGAAATACAACAGGCATGCAGAGTTAAAAAGCAGAGGAGACTTACATCCTCGAGTTCTACCAGGACCAGCAGATACCGGTAGGACTCATAGCTGAACAGCCCAGTAGCAGCCCGGTGATCAGGCTCGACCCACTGACGGGGAAGGGGCAGGAGCTCATCCCGCAAGAAGGCCAAAGCAATGTCCCCTGGTGATGTGCTCCATGATCCAGTACTGTAAATGCAAGCAAGGCAGTTTATCAAATATAAAGCATAAAAAGAAAAATGTTTTGCAAAGTAACAGAAGCAAATACTTACAGTCAGCAGAGGGTACAGCCCCACATAAGAACGGCGCCCGAGCTTGACCACATTGTCAAGCCCACAGACCAGCCAAGTGTAGCTAGCACCAGCCCAGTCATAATGATCCAGGTGCTCCAGGTTGGTCAGGTATAATATCCAGTCAGCATGGATACAGTAGGCCAACGAATCGCAGAAGATCAAGGCTAGCAGCTCCAGCAGAAAGTGCCTCAGTACAAAATCTGCTTCCTCACTACCAGGCTCGGGGTTGGGCCAGAACTTGTCCCACTCCCTTAACCACCCCACGGTGATCATATGCTTCCCCCTAGGCGGCTTAGGAGGGACGCGGCCTAGATGCGCAGGCGCAAGGTGGAAGCCGTGGGTGGTCTCACCAATAATGGACTCGTCACCAAAAGGAAGGCCCGTCAGCAGAGCCCACTGATCGGGCAGAACAGTCAGCTTACCAAAGGGAAAGTGGAAGGAGTGTGTCTCGAACCTCCACCTTTCTACCATGGCTCGGAAGAAGTTGTAATGGCCGTGGATGATTGGAAGGCGCAGTAAACCACCAAACGGAGACTGGTGATGGAGAAAGTCCTGCAGAAACTCCGGCAGACGGTGGAAATGCTCGAGCATCGAACCCCAGTGGCACCGCATGATCTGGTTTGCATCCCCCTCCTGAAATATGAAGCACATATTTAGAGCCAGGTCAGAAGCAAAAGCAAAAAGCAGATAGCAGAAAGCAATTTAAAATGCATCAAAGCAGGGAAATTACCTCAAACTCGGGGCTCTCGCAGATATGACGGTCGCTCAACAGCCGCCCCTCGAAGTTTCCAAATTCCTGAAGATGCAATTGTCAGAAAATACCGGATTTGAATATTCTTCTAATAGTCAGCTTACCTCAGCAGGGATAGCAGGTGTCGAGCTACCGGAGGCCCGTGACCTCGAAGAACTGCCTCCTTGTCCGGAACGAGAGCTAGAAGGCATGTCCCCCGAAGACTGTGGGGTTCCCGCCTCGGGAACTGAATCATCCTGCAGAAAATCAAACAGCAGCAACAGGCGCAATAAGATGCAAAGCGTCTAAGTCAAATGTGGCATAATAACAGAGCACAAGACATTTTCATGAAGACTGTGGCATATAATGGCAAAATGCAAGCATACAGTTATGAATCAGTGGAAAACTATCAAGTGGATTAAGCAGTTCGATGTAGAGTAATTGACAGTAAAATCAGAAAATAAATGCAAGCAATGGCAAACATGTGCCCAACCCAACGAGCTTCATAACAGCAGGCCTCCGCCTCAGCTCGTCGGAGCACCGTCGAAGCATCACTAGCAGCCAGTCAGCGCCACCTGCAGCCTGCGCTTTCCCTTGGCATGCCTGCATTCCCAATCCCGCAGCCACCGTGTGGAGCAGTCCGCCGGAGCCTGCAACTTTCACAGCCAGCCATCGCCACCCGCAGCCCGAGAGCCACTAGCCCGCGGGAGCCCCAGCCGCAGCTGCCTGTCGCCGCAACTGCAGCCCGAGCCTGCCAGTCTGCCGCCGCAACCCGCGCGGATCGGGCCTGCCACTCTAGGTCCGTCGGGGACCTCCAACCGTCGACCAACCGCAGCGAGAAAAGAGCAGGGCATACAAGCAAAAAAAAAAGGGGGGAAGAGGAATCGGAACTTACCCTCGCCGGCGAGCCGCGGTCCAACCAGTCCTAGAGAGTTTGATCCATGCCGCTACCGCCTGTCGCCGCTGCAATCGCCCCGCACCACGCCGACGCGCCTCACGCGCGCACCAGCCACGAGCACTCCCTCAGCGCACCCCTCGCGCGCCGCCGTTGCAAAGACAGGAGATGGGTTCCGCCGCTGCAAGAGAGGAAGAGGAGGAAGACGCAACCCCTTTTCGCGTGAAGAGAGAAAGAGATGAAGAAGAGGAAGAGGCACGGGTTTTTGTTGGAGGAAAGAAAATTTTTCCTTCGCAATAAGGTTTATGCATGATGCTAAATAATTTCAGAAAATTATTGAAATTTAGTTGACTTGATAATTAAGATCACTTATCATTATTTTTATCAAAAATGAGATTTTATGATAAGTTATCACATTTTATTGTTATAGCTTATATTTAATTATGATAATGCTAAAAAATAAAGATAAAATCCAAAATATCTAATTGATTGCCAATCTATTTTAAATCAAATACAACATTGATTTTAATTGAGTTTTCTAGTAATTATTAAAGATTTGATTTTCAAATCCAATTTACTTAACATTTTAAGTGGATTTTGAATTTGGAAATTAATTTAAAATATATTTCAATTACGAGTATGATTTTTCAAGATCGATTTGGTAAATATTTGATGATAGTTTCGTAATGGATATTTTATGATCTTGATTTTCAAAATAAATTCCTTTTTGGTAGCTTGACACTAGTGGCCGATTTCATAGTTTTTTGGGTCCTGATTCATCACGTACAGCTAAAATTAGAATCTTAGAACTCGTCACCTGTCCATGTGGTGACTTGAGGATTCTATCACCTGTTCCATAGGCGACGAGCTCAGATCTTGATTTTCTGCCTTTTTCAGAGTATTTCATCCTGGATCTATATCTAGTCTTTGACGAGATCATTAGTCCCTAAACTCTATAAATAGATCTCCTAGGTCAAGAGTTTGGGAGTGGCACTTCAAAAATTCTAAGGAGCCAATTTAGAAATCCTAGGAGAGAATCTTGAGAGAAAGAGAGAGTTTTTAAGCCCCTCCTCCATATCAAATCCTTAGAAGCTTAGATCCACTAGAGATCTAGCTCCTTTCTACAGTCAAAGCGCATGCACCTCCAGAGCTCCATAAATCGACCTCTACTTCTTCATCCACTCTACAACGTATGAGGTGAAGGGAGTAGCATCCTTTTTTCATTATTTTATCATAAAAAAACTTACATACATTATTAGCCCATGGCATATGCATGCAGGGAACCACCCCTGGTTAATATTTAGTTGCATATCTATGTTTTCTATTGTTTATTTTTGTTACTCTTACTATGCCTAGTCTAATCTAGATTTTCTTTGTTTTTCTTGTTTGTTTTGAAGGGAAGGATACTACATGAGCACGAGGACGCCGTTGGGCAGCATTATGTCGTCGACCCAATGAACCGAGAACCCACATCATCACAACCACCATACTTCCGCAAGGTACCTTGTCAACTGACATAAGCAAATCGACAAGTGGCGATCACAAATGATCATCGAAGTGAGTAGACACGACAACGATTCTACAACACCCCCAAAACATTTATCCACATAAAATTGATGATCATGGTGGGATCAGTCTAAGCCAACCCCCATGTAATGTAAGTTCCTTCCTTTCTCATATTTTATTTTCATTTATTTATAGACACTAGGCATAGTTTTAGGTCTTAGGTCTGGAAGTTGTGTGTGTAGGTTTTCACGAAGGCCAGGCCTCTTATTTTGTTTTCTTTTAAGAAAATAATTATCTTGTGTTTTCCGCTGCCTATTCATAATGCATCAAGTCTCGCTGTTGTTGAACAAGGCGACTCATATCAGCGCCTCTTATAGGCGACGAAAACTACATACTATTTGCCCTGTTGGTTTTCTATTTTTTCCTATTTGTGTTGTTTTTTCTTAACCTGCAGTAACAAAATAAAACCAATAAATATCCTGTCGATTGTCTTTTTTAGATTTTTAATGGCTTCTAGGTTTGTATTCTGTCTACCAACAGGGTGAAATCTATTTGTTTTATATTACAGTTGGAAGTTCTTTAAGTAAAACTTCTTTCTAGTTAAGAACAATCTAATTGAGTGAACTGGGTCAGCGCAAGCCGCTCTTCCATGCCTTATTGGGTTGCTATTGCTAGATTGATAGCTTAAGGTGTTCTAAGGCGTTTTTTTGACTCCTCTCTTCTCCCTAAGTCAATAATAAACCTTGGTAAATACTTCATACTTTATTATTTCTTGTTTATTTATTGCTTTTGTGGTTTGTTAGGAAACAAGCTTAGGACAGAATTCTAGGTTGTGGGTCCCTCTATAGAGAGACAAACCCACCGCCTAGGCCCCCTTTGTAGATCGCCCAAAGATATAAGGGTGGTACCCAAAGAAGAAACAAACCCATTGAGTGTAACCCTAGTTTCCCTAAAGGAAAAAGCCTTTACCCCTTGCTTTAGGAACCCAAAGTTGAGTGAACGTAGGATTAATCAATCAATTAACTAATTATTGTAACAAATAAAATCCACGTTTCTGATCTGAAACTTGCTTATTAATTAGACTTGTTTTATGTCTGGTCTGTCTAGGACAGATCTTGGCTACTGGAACAGACAAGCAATTGTGTCACCCGTTTGATCTGCGCCTCTGTCCATCGGCACTCTAATAGGGGACGAGTTCTAACGCCACACATATCGATGATGTTAGACAGACAAACGTGTTGGTTGCCTTACTTGTAGGGTGGTTTGTGCTTGCATGATTACATGTTATAGGAACCTTTGGAATAGTTTCCTGGATCTGCATTTTCTTTATTAAACATTGTTGTAAACATTTTCTTGTATTTTATTTGCATTAGAGTTGTAATTTTCTTTTCTAGAGGACGTGTAATAGGTTAAAAGTATTATAGAGTCTGTAATCTCTTCCTATTCTAGTCAAACTTTTAATAATCTTGTAAAGAAGATCAATAAGAGAAGACCGGTCAAGCATGTCAGAGGTGCATTACTCCAACTACTTCAGCATGTCAAGCACTTCAATCTTTGTAGGTCAAGCCAGCAGCTACATGGGCTAACTCGGGTTTTTGTACAACATGTCGACTCCACAAGGAGCCCAATCCATTGAAGGAGGAGGAAGGGAAGAGATGAGCTACTCCCAACCTTGGAGTGTTCCACTATCTATCAACTCACACCATTTCCTATAGGAACTCCAACCATGTCCATCAGTCCATGGCCCACTACAGCCTCTCTAGCCCACCAATTCCAAATACCTACGGACCCTCATCCTTTATATATCACTAGGACCCAATAGCTACACCTTTCATGGGAAATACATATACAGTACCACCAAGCCTAACAACCAATTTCTTAATATATGGCCCTATAACACAATGTCCCACTCAGCATACTACACAGGTCTATCCTGCTTCTTCCCAGCAAACTGTGTGGACCCCACTGAGCCATCACTCGCATCGTCACCTAGGGGCAACCCCACCTTATCATACCCCATCCTATACAATGGCTCAACCCTCCTTCCCTTCTCAGCCTGGTACTGTTCAACAACAATAGTTCCAGTGATTCCAAGAATACCAAGGCTAGGGGTAGTCAGCCACTCCAAGAGCAGATATCAAGAAGATAATCTGAGACACACTTGTTGAGGTAGGGGTTACATCACAAGCATCGCTTGGCTTCACTTCATCAAAGTTCCCTCCTTTTGTTCTACTTTTCGGATTTAAACTGCCTAAGACACTCAATTACGATGGGACAAGCGATCCAAGAAGCCATCTTGCCATCTTCACAATGGATGCCCTACTCTATCAATATGACAATGGGCTCACAGTATATCTGTTCTTCAAGAGTTTAGAAGGAGAAGCACTAAGGTGGTTCAACACACTCACCACTTATGACCTTAGTGACTTCAAAGTTGTGTTGGAAAAATTTCTACAACAGTACGTTCATCGCATCCAACACAAGTCCACCATTACGGACCTCCTTGCTGAGAAGATGAGACCGAACGAAGACTTCGGACTTATGCCATTAGATGGAGGGATATGGCAACTCGTTCAAAATGTTGTATCCTTGAAGAACAAGTTGTTGAAGTTATCCCTTGATACACCACTGGAGCACTCAAGACAGGCCTACTGATGGACAATTTCCAAACGTACTCCTAGTTGTATGATAGAGCCACAAGAGTCCTTCGCAACAGAAAGGACTTACATTTCCTAGAGTATGAAGGAAGATGCCAGAAGAAGACCACAAGTTGCACATACAAAGGGATTACAGGTGAGATGGCCCAGGTCTCCATTCATCAAGGACACTAGGGACCACTAGTCCAATGCCAGGAGCAACCAGTATAGTTGGTGCCATATCAAGGGCACCTAGTATAGTTAGCACCATATTAGAATCAACTTGTCCAATCACAGTATCAACAAGGGCAATGACAGTATCAACCACTACAACAACCAGCTCAATGGCAGCCCCAACAACAATATCAGCAGCAGCAACCCCAGCAATACTAGCAACAGTAGCCCTTGGACCACCAAGTGTAAGCCCTACAGGAGCAACAGTAGAAGCAACAACAAGGGCAACAATAGAATCAGAAGGGCTACCATGTCGTCACTCTACCACAGAGCTAGCATAAAGATGAAGAGAAGGACTAAGAGCCTTGGGAACTTATTCAGATATCAGTGCACCCTAGATCGTTGTTGTTGTGGGGAATGTCTGTTGAATTGGTGTAGTGCCATGCCACAGCCGTCATTCCAGTGGGGGCTGTTATGTGGTGAATGTCATTTCTCTGTAAGAAGATACACTGACCATCACTTGGAAGATAATTCGTGCCATGCATTCTCGAAATAGTCCTTCCTTCCACGAAGCAGCTTACATGCCCTTGGTCAAGCAATTGGCTCAAAGTGTGCGACCATAGGACAGCTGACATGCCCTTGGTTTGACAGAAATGACTCCTAACCATTCAGAGTAGCTTACATGCCCATGGTTGAAGTCTCTGGTTCAATTACACTGTAGCTGGTGTTTTGTCTGTGACTTCTAACTAAAGAGCAGCTGACATGCCCCTAGTATTGGATTGGCTGGACTTCACTTGAGGGTATGGGGTCTTGGAAGCCAGGCTGCAACTACAGATGTTCCGTGAGCCACTTGAGTACTTGAGACCGTCACTAGCTGAAGCAAGCGACCA
>JAMKQA010019243.1:0-11501 GCA_024699735.1 Posidonia australis
ATACAGAAAGCACTTTATATCTTTTTCATGCTTTAATAATTATGAAAATATGCACTCACAAGTAATCATCAAAATTAATGCATTATTTCTAACACTTTTTGTACCAAAATTTCCTATAAATCTTTTATCCATTAGCTCTATTACCAAACAATTAAACTACTGTGTGACCTTTTTCCCTTTTCACTATAACTTTTAAGACTTGCAGACGGGGAAGAGGATTGGTTTGGGGCATGACAAAGGCCAGGGTGTTTACCTATTAGTTAAAGATGAGATACGTCGAGGCATTGCAACTCTTTCTTCCACAGCTGATTCATCACTCACATGGTATTATCGATTGGGCTATCTTGCTCATCAAAAACTTCAACAGGCTCTACCTTGGTTATCTATATCACTTTTTCAATGTGAGTCTTGTGAGTTAAGTAAGTATCATCATGCTACCTTCAGAGGTCTACGTCTAGTTAGGAGTAAGCGTCCTTTTGATTTAGTCCATTGTGATGTTTGGGGTTCAGCCAGAACTTTTTCAATGTTTGGCTACAGATATTATAGTTTTTGTCGATGATTTTTCTCGTATATCTTGGATGTATTTGTTGAAAGACAGAGTTGATGTATTTGAAACAGTTAAGAAATTTTTCATGGAAATAAAGAATCAATTTCCTATTTATCCCAAAGTTTTTTGCACTGATAATACTTTAGAGTTCACTCAAACAAGTCTTCGACAATACTGTGAATCCTTAGGTGTGTTGCAACAAACTTCTTGTCCTCATACATTCCAACAAAATGGAGTGGCAGAGCGTAAGCATCGACATATTTTTGATGTTGCTTGGTCTCTCATGATTGAGATGTATGCCCGTAAGTATCTGTGGTCTGATGCTGTTCTCATTGCGGTGTACCTCATCAATCACATGCCGTCCACACCACTTAGTGGGGACATTCCATTGCATAGGCTTTATCTGAGGGTTGATCTCTTTCCTCTCACTCCTCGGATATTTGGTTGTGTGGCTTTTGTTCAGAACTTGACTCCCAACCTAGACAAACTTACTCCAAGGTCTATTCGATGTGTATTTGTTGGTTATTCTCGCACTCAGTGTGGCTATCGTCATTATCTTCCTACCACCAGGAAATACATTATTTCTGCTGATGTCATCTTCTTTGAGGTCAAAGGTTCTTTGATAATACTCTTCATGTTTCTGATAGTGTTCCATTGCCTTCAGTGGTTGAGACTAGGGAGATGGATGTTATTGATGCTCCTGTTGTAGGAACCGAGGTATCCGGTACGTTGCAGGTATATCGACGACGGCCACGTCGTCCTAGTACCAATCCCTCTTCATTTCTGCAGATCTGCCACCCGTTGATCTTAATTTGCCAATGGCCATCAGAAAAGGTACACGCACTTCATCTACTGCACATCCTATATCCCATTTTGTGAGTTATGAGCGACTCCATCCTTCCTTTCGTGTATTTGCCTTGTTTATCTCTTCTGAACCCATTCCTAGGAACTACTAGGAGGCAAGCCTAGTACCTTAGTGGAAAGCAACTATGGATGATGAAATGAAGGCACTGAGATTCCATGGGATGTGGACACTAGTATCTAAACCAAAGCAAACCAATGTTGTTGCTTACAGATGGGTATTTGCTATAAAGTACAAGACAGATGCTACGGTGGATCGATACAAAACCCGATTGGTTGCCAAGGGGTTCACACAGGAATATCGCATTGATTACACTGAGACCTTCTCTCCTGTTGCTAGATTAAACTCCATTAGGGTCATTCTATCAGTGGCTATAAATAACTCCTGGAATTTGTACCAACTAGATGTAAAAAATGCATTTCTGTATGGTGATCTGTCTAAGCTAGTGTATATTGAGCAACCTCCAGGTTATGTAGCTTAGGGAGAGAATTAGGTATGTCTGCTTAAGAAAGCAATTAATGGGCTCAAACAGAGTCCACGAGCCTAGTTTGAAAAGTTTAGCAGTATTGTATCTACTTGTGGCTTCCACCGCTGTGTGGTGGATCACTCTGTATTCTACAGGCGAATAAAGGATGGCTACGTCTTATTGGCTATCTATGTAGATGATATCTTGGTTACAGGGAGTGATACCACTAGTATTCATGAGACAAAAGATTACTTGCAGAAGCACTTTGTTACCAAAGACATGGGCAGACCTAAGTATTTCCTAGGTATTGAGTTTGCATTTGCTAGAGACATGATGATTCTATCACAGAAAAAGTATGCTATGAATCTCTTACAGGAGATTGGACTTTTGGGGTGCAAGCCTGAGACTACCCCTGTGGATCAAAGTCTGAATTTGTGGGATAGCTCCTCACCTCCATTAGAGAATGTTGGCAGATACAGGAGATTGGTAGGAAAGCTAATTTATCTTACTATTACTCGGCCTAATATTGCCTACATTGTGGGGGTTCTTAATCAGTTCATGCAGGAACCACGAATGATACACTGGCTAGGAGTTTTAAGGGTGCTGGCCTACATCAAGAAGATTCCAAGCAAAGGTTTGATCTATAAAAAGAATGGTCACCTGCAGATAGAATCCTCTTCAGACTCTGGTTATGCTGTGGATAGAGGAGAGAAAAGTCTACTTCTAGATATTACACATGTGTTGGGGGCAATCTTGTTATATGGCGTAGAAAGAAATAGAATGTGGTCTCTCGCTCCAGCGCAGAAGCAGAGTATAGGTCCATGGCTCACACTACTTGCGAAATGATATGGCTTCACTCACTTCTGACTGATTTGGGTTTTTCTACTCCTTCACCTATGTCCATGTATTGTGACAATCAGGCGGCTATTTACATTGCTAATAATCTCACTTTTCATGAACACACTAAACATATTGAGGTGGACTGTCACTTCGTTCGTGAGAAAGTGATGCAAGGAGTCGTGTCTACTCTCTATATAAAGTCGTTTAATCAATGTACTGATGTTTTCACTAAAGTGCTTAATATTAAGACTTATAGTTATCTTTGTAACAAGTTAGACATGATCAATATATATGCTTCAGCTTGAGGGGGAGTGTTAAGTCTTATGTTAAACTTTATAGGATATTTGGATATTCATCTAAGGATCTATTTAATGTACTACCCTATATATATACTCTTTTGAGTCCTAATAATAATTTAGATCATTGTTTTTCCATTAGCATACTATTAAAAATTGTTGAACTTATCAGATCTATCCTGAAAAAACAGATTATTGATCAAATATTCGTCATACATAAAGTTACCGTTGTTTATTTCTTGCTTTATCTTCCATCGAAAAAAGAACCGACTCCATAACTTGCTCAGTCAGGAGATATCTGAAAATTTGGAATTGAGAAAATTGATGAGGCATTGAGGAAGGTGACAATGTGGGGAAGCCTGTTAAACTTCATGTTATATGTGGATGTTTCTTCATGAACATGTAATGTAGTCAATTTGCATCTGCCAATAGGTACAAGGTTTTATTCTCATAATATGGCGCCTTCAAAATGAATCCTTTGTTACAATCTACAACTATAATATGGTGTCTGTAACATGAATCCTTTGTTGTGATCTCTGCAATTGGACATGAGATTTACCGAGACCAAAACATTGTCCTGATTGTTGAAATTACTGGAACATGGTATGACTGTGAATTGGATATCATTCTCTACTTTCTATTCTAACACCTGTCATCAGTAATGACATGTGAGAGCTGTTCCTTTAACAGGCAAACATTGTGATATTATTATGATTGCTCTAAACTAGCTTGCTATGGTTTTTTATGGAGCGGTCTTAGAAATGTCCCCAAAACATTGCTCTGTTTGTGTCACCCTTTTAACCTGAAGATTGAAATTTCTGGATCCAATTTCATCTCAAGAAGCATATCAACTGTATTCCAATATATCATTAATCACTAAGATTTTCCTATCAAAAGGGCCACCCAATTGTCAAAGTTACTTAATAACCATCTTGGTTCATTGTACTTCATAATTGTCATAGTCTGTCAGTCATGAGAAGACCAAGAGGCTCATAAACTTGACAGGCAAATAGAGCTTTATCACAAGTCCATGGACCAGATGTGTATAGACATAAGGATCCTTGGATTCATACATATCATTCGGAAAAGAACAGATAGGAAAAGGAAACTTATTTATGCTTTCGAAAAAAGGAATTTTTATACTAAAAAACTTATTTAACCTGGAAATCTAAAAAAGACAGGAGACTTCTCCACATATACCTTTGAGTTCTGACATAAGAAATTCCTGATAATCTCATTGGATTTATAAAGAAAATCTGCTTCACTTTGGTCGTCCCTTGAGCATCGCAAACATGAACTTGCATAACGAAAAACTGAAGCAGCAAGTCCAGGGAAGCTCGCCATGCACATGCACACACTAATATTCAGGGGAAAACGCATAGCTAAGTTATGACACCTTGCAAAATAAGGTTGGATTTTGTGACAAGAACCTTCATGGAATGGAATGAAACGGAGTTTCCTGGGTTCCATAAACACAATGGCTTCTTACGAAATTCATAAAATCCAAATGGCCCGATCATAAAACCCTGGAACTTGACGGAGACGCCACCCAAACCTCTTGTCGACTCTTGAAAAGACAAAAGGGACGTCTAAACAAACGTATGGAATGGGGATTTTTTTTTAACGAATTTGATCCTCTTGTTCCCCTCCAATCTCCCAAGTGGTAAATACAGATTTGTTACCTGCGTGTTTCACTTGCGTGCAAGTGTTCAACTGCTGAAAGCGACTCGTTTGCTTCACGCCTTGGCCAAGTCCGAAGACCAGAATTAATCAACATCGTAGTACATCTCTAATGATAACACCGAGATTTTTTTCAGGTTTTAGGTGCGTTGACAAAATACACGGTGATTTAGAGTGTCAACGATCCATGCCTTCTGCTATAAAAAAAGGCGATGGAATGCTATATACATTGAATTGTCCTCTCAAGGAAAAATAAAATGGAGAGAAGGTACTAGAAGATGAGAATTGGCATAAAAGGAATATGGCAATATGCTATCCACATGTGATGTACCGACACCATTAGAGTTGATATCAATAGTTGTAATGGCTTGAAAATAAGAGGAATATTCCATCAACATGACACTCGAGATGCTATGAATAATTAGGAAAATTTTCTAGTGCGGTTTGATCGCACGGACTGCATCAGATCACGGCTGTTTGATCAATGGCTATTGTTGCTGTACGTCGGTCCGTAATTAAGTCTTCATGGTTTTATATGAAACATCCAACTATAAATATTTTTGGTAACATATTTTATTTGTGCTCTCTTCAATTTTGGGCCTTTTCTAATTCTAAATCATGGATTAAATTCTTTCTCCGTCTTCCCTTTTTTTTTATTTTATTATCTTGAAATCTAGTTGCATTTCGAAATTTATTTGAACTTGAATTTGACCGGTGGATCATTAAATACAAGCATTAATTTTGTAAGATATAGGTTCTATTTATGCACAAAATTTGATAAGAATTAGAATTCCAAAATCAACAGGAATTACTTGGAATTGGAAAGTAAAAGAAATTGATTTCTTATTGACTAAATTTCCTGTTGTTTGTGTATCCACAGGAAAGCAAAGGAAATTGGATTCTTCATCGTCTCCCTCCTCTGCACCTTCTCATACCTCTTCGCTCATTTCCTTTGCACCTTCTCATACCTCTTCGCCCATTTCCTCTACACCTTCTCCCTTCTCTTCGTCCCATCCCCGCCTCTCAACTTCTCGCTTCACCATTTTCTTCGGGAAGATGGCGGTGATCTGGAGGAGGCAATCGGCTTCCGCATCGTCGACTACACAAACCACTGTCCCTGCCAGGACCTCAACCACGAGAGCCACTGCCCTGGCGCCGACGATGGAGGAGAACACGAGCGTCACTGCCCCGTCACCGACGAGAGGCTTCACTGCCACTGCCCCGACGCCGACGAGAGGCTTCGCTGCCACTACCACTGCCTCGACGCCTACGAGAGGCTTCGCTGCCACCTCCGGCTGCTACAGGGAGGGGGAGGACGACGACGACGACGATGACAGGGAGGGGGAGGACCAGCACAGTGATCCACCCTCACGCGTTGCCATGTCCGGAAATGAAAAGTATTAGGATTTATATACTCTGGAAAGTAAAAGAATTGAGTTTTCTTTAAAATCATTTCTGATTAAGTACACAAACACTCTTATTTTGTATGGTCAATAGAAAATGAAATTCCTGTGAAATCATTTCATTTACTTTCGACATGCACAAACCCCACCATAATGTCATTCTCATCAACTCGAGAAAAAAAAATAGTCAACCAAGTACAACAAAAACTTCAAATAAAGGATTTACTTGGCCTTGTCGTTGTTAAACGTTACCCATAATTCCGATGGAAGAGCCATTTTCTTTACAAGACAATTACTTTTATGTTGTTTGATCTCATGTTAGAATTACTTTTTCCTTATTCCAAAAATAATCTACAACAACCAAAATATTATTATTTCCCAAAAAGTATTCTTAAACACCACTCTTTCCATCATTACGGCAACTATGATATAATGACAACAACACGAAATATAATTATGGAAATACATTAATAATAATAATAATTATTATTATTATTATTATTAGATCAACAATAGTTTTCATAAATCATTCAAAATAAGAAAAAAACATCTATTGTTTAGAAAAATTCTATAGCATCGATGATGTTGTCTTATAAAATTATAAGAGAAATATAATTATTTATTTATAATTATAAATTTTATCATCAATATATTTGAATGGATGGTCGGGATTAAAAGTTTTTTTATATATACCGTAACTTTTGAGTACCTTTTTTTAAAAGCATGGAAAAAAAAACAAAAAACAGTTCCCTTCTCCCACAAGTAACAACCACCAACCAGCAGACCCAAGACCTAACAAACCACCGCCAATCACATCTTTGACAGTTCCCTACCTCTTTCTCTATAAGATCTTCTCCACCACAACACCTCAATACCTTCGCAACGATTCCACACCAACACAGAAACCAGAACCAGAACCAGAAAAAGAAGACAAGGAAGAAGATGAAGAGAGAAGGGCGCCAGCATGTAAAGTGCACCACCACCTCACGCCTCTGCAACAAGTCCTCACCTTTCTCCTCCTCCACCGATCTAGACATGACTCCGACGAATGGGGTCGAACCCTGGACGCAAATGAAGCCGACCAACCCCTGGAAGCACACGGGGAGGTGCCAGGGTGCCCGGTGCCGGTCGTGCCACCTCCACCCGATCTCCAAATCCAGGAACAAGGCCAAGGGTGCCAAAAAGCTCCGGTCTTGCGACGTTTCCCTCAACCACCGGCTCGTTTCCTGGCGTGTGGTGGATAGCGACGGGGGTGGGGTGGGGTACTCCGGCGTGTCGGCGAGTGGGATTGTTGGGTACTTGTCAGGGTACCACCATGAGGAGGAAGAAGAAGAGGAAGCGGAGGTGGAAGAAGAGGAAAGAGAGATGATGATGGGTGAGAGGGAGGATTTTGGCGGTAACCCATTTGTTGAATCTTGTGATATGGGAGAAGAAGAAGAAGAAGAAGAGATAGAGGTGAGCGGGATCGGGATCGGGATTGAGGAAGAGGATGATATGGGGTTCTGTCACGTTGGGATTGTGTGGGAGTATGTGGATGAGGAGGACTGGTGTGTGGTGGGGGAAATGTGAATATGTGAATATGATCTGAAGACTAATAATTTCTGTTTCTGTGTGTATATTTGCTTTCATGCCATGAGACAGAGAAGGGGAGATGGTTATTACGCTTCATCTCTGTTGCTTTTTCATTCGTTTGTGTTATTACTCATCTGTATTTTCATGGGGAATGTACGATTGCTGACAAAAAAAAAAAGGATATTGACTTCTGAAAACTATCTGGGACAACTTGTTCATTTGAAAATGGGTTTGATGTACACTGACTTTCCTTCCCATTCTTAATTTTGTTTCCTGATAATTTTATGGAGATGCTTTGGGAGAATTTCTTATATATGTGGGTTTTCTTCTACTCCTGCGATTTCTGATATGTTTGTTCTGTGGCTGGCAGCATTGTGTTTATTCTTGATCTCATACCTTTATCTGTGTGTTGATTCATGTGTATTCCCCTTGTACGTTCTACTGTTGACAGGACAAATTGAATAGAAATAACTTCTTATTCCTTTGATCTTCCTGTAATTTAGACTTGCTTGTTTGGTTGCCATCGTGGTGGGGGTTAAACTTAAACCAAAACTTTCATTTTTATGATGTTTCATTGTGTTATGGTTGGCCTGTGTTTTCCCTGAAAAGTTCTATCAGCGACAAAAAGATCCGAGATGCCACAGCATCTGCGAAATGATTAGGTAGAATTTTTCTTGTGGTTTCTTAAGAAAGAGAGGCAGGTTTCTTTATCCTGTGCCGTGCAAGTTTTAACTTGGTTTTTTTGTCAATATATCCTAACCTGCTCCCAACCCCCTTCTACTTCTACGATTTCTATCAATGCGTTAAATTCAAATTTCTTATCTCTGCACGTACCTTTAGGATATCCTTTTGTCGAACTTTGTTAACAACCCTTATCAAGAACTTGGACAAGCTTAATCTTAAGCACTAAAATTACTGATTTACCCTTAAACAACTTTTACTAACCCCTTCCTCTAATTGTGATCTCTACTATTAGTGTTTTGCAAATATATTAAATTAGAGTTCTTGATATGTTAAGATTTATTTCATATTATTTGGTAGGAATCATGTCTATAAGATTTTAAGATATAGTTAAAATACAAAGAATAGAATTGTATTAATTTAACTCTGACTTAGTACTTCATGTAAGACTTGTCATAATTATTATTATTATCGTACTTAATTTAAGGATTTATATTAAGTCAAGAATTTTCTTTTTGTTAGTTTATTTTATGTAGTATATTTACTCTCTTAATTTAGTTGACTTTGATTCAAAATTTGAATAAGTTTTTTTTTTCTTTTGTTCAATTTTTCTTGATTATGCTAGATTAAGGTTTTTAAGTTCATGTATTCAACTTTACTCACTTACTAATTAATTTTATCCTTGCTAATGTACTAGTTTTAATACATTAATATAAAAATTGAATTTTATGGTACTATAATGTTAATTACAGTTGTGTGATTATAGTTCAATATATTATTAACAATGATCATGTTGTTATTCTAGTTTCATATGATTTAATTCTAATTTGGTCTATTCTCTAGGTATAATTAATATACGATGCAATTTGGAAGAAGATAGAAAGATAATGGTCATTAAGAGTATTGAAGTAAGATATGGATGGATATTTAAATAAATTTCATATCACATAACTTGGGAGTGCAGAAATAAAGAATTTACCTCGGATAAAGATATTAAGAGAAACGTGAGAACTGGAAGGATAAAGAATTGAACTCGGATAAGCATTATCAGAAATACTGGGACAAAAAATCCTTTCAATTTTGTCTCTCAATTGGTTTCTACTTTTTTTGTATTTCATCCACGTTTTTTTTGCTGCTGTAACACAAAACAGGAAGCATTGACATCAACAGACGATTTAGTAGAATTTTTCATATAATTACTTCTCCCACAATTCAGTTGTGCCTATTCAACGGTCATCAATTTGAGATTGCTTCGCCGTTTGATTGTCATAAATCAGTTTTATATTCCGTCATACTTTTTCATGGTCTTCTGATAGATCATAAACCATCAAGTCGTATAAATAACAGCTACATCAAATTTTTTTTATGTGAGATGTACTAGACTAATGCAAGAGCCCAAGCGGTTCAATCCTTAAGATTAAGCACATTGCAAGCAAGATATTGCATCCCATAGAAGATGACAGATCAAGAGCATGGTACGAATATCATGGTAAGATAAAAATTTATTAGATTTGAAACACTCAGATTTTCTTAAATATTGATGTCAGTTTTAACACCAAGGATCCATTCAAGAATAAAGGATTCGATCAAATTTCAAGCATTGACCTAAATGATTTCAATTCAGAAAGGATACATTCAAGATCCAGTAGTTCGATAAAGTTTTGAGTTATGACCTGATTACAGTGTGGAAACAGGAGGAAATACCATTTATACGAATGTTAGAAGGATATGGAATTCGTGGAATTTTTCTCTGAGGAAATACGACCTGATTGATTTGAATGATTTCTGCCAAACTTGCATAGCAATAGAAGATGCTCTTGCTATCATCTTCTCTTCAACATAAATTCTTATTCTTAAGCATCTGTGGTTGTTACAACGGACCATCTACTGCAGCGCGTCCCACCAGGCCAGAAATTGTCTATAGTTCTGATTCTGCTACCATATTTCATCTGGCGAATTTTTTTCGAGGCCCATTGTTATGCACCTCCACCCTAATCCCTGAATCCCCTCATTCTTGTGAAGCCTATTGTTATGGTTCTTCTCGCTAGAGCTCAAGCCATCGCAACAAAATTGCTGTAGACAATCCTTGCCCCGTGATCTGTGTGTTTGCATGACAAAAGGATTTTTCACAAAGTCCGACTCCTATTGGAATTTCGGGATTGTTCTTGCACAAGTTTTGCCTAGACTTTTACGGCTACTGATTGTTAAGCTTCAGATCATAGAAGGAAGAAGAGAGTTCACTCCAGTAATAACAAAAGAGGAAGATGATGATGATGATGAATAGTAAACCAAAAGTGAATGAACTAATGGCAAAAATATACAGCACGTTAGTGCACTGTAGCTTCATATATATAATGAGTCTTAGCCACTTGCTCATGACGCGTGGCCAAGAATTACAAGATACAGAGAAACAAACTTGACAGAAAATAGGTAACCCAACAAACTCTGCAACAACCCATGATACTTCTCTTAACTAATCACTGGTCTTAAATATTCTTTACATTCCCCACTGAAGGCAAAAGAGAAAGCTGCAGTTTGGTTCGGAATATTAAAAATGGAGCTTTTGTTAATGCCTTATTTAAAAAGTCCGCAATTTGTGCTCTAATTGGAATGAAATGAACCTGACGATCTTTCTTGACCACCTTTTCATGAACAAAATGGAAATCGATTTTCACGTGTTCCATCTTAGAATGGAAACACTGGAGTAGTAGTATGATACAACGCTCCTATATTATCATAGTAGATTTGAGGAGCCTGAGATAAGTAAAGGCCAAGCTCACCGCAAAGTCACTAAATCCAAGTAATCTCAGCTGTGGTATTTGCCAAGGCTCGAAACTATGATTCAGTGGAAGATCAAGCAACAATCGATTGCTTTTTGAAAGGCCAAGAGGTTAGATTATTTCCCTAGAAAAATAACAAAACCTTTAGTGGAGCGTCTGTCATCAATTGAGCTCACCCAATCAACATTTGAGTATGTTGTTAGATTAAAAGAGGATGTTTTGTCAAAGAACAGACTATAGTTGAGTGTTCCTTTCAAATATCGTAGGATTCTCTTAAGAGCAAGCCAATGCAAGTTAGAAGGGAATGCATTATTTGACACAACTTACTAACAAAGTAAGCTATGTCAGGCCTAGTTAAAGAGAGATACTGTAGA
>JAMKQA010019244.1:0-13105 GCA_024699735.1 Posidonia australis
TTTCCGGGCATTAAAGCCACCATTTTGTCGTTGGGTAGGAGGTGTGAGGATTGGAACTTGGAAGCAAGCTCTTGTCTTTCATCCTTTTTTACTTCTGCCCTTAGTTTTGAAACTTGGTGGCTGTTGTTTTGGGGAAATGGCTGATGGATATGAGTATGGTATAAGAGGCAGGGGTGAGGACTTTGATGAGGAAGAGGTATGGGCAGTGATGAAGGAGAGGAAGGAGGGAAGCCCCAAGGCATGGAAGGCTGCCATGGACTCCATATCATCCACCCCCAGGCGCCTTTCCAGTGCTTCCAGGATGATCCCCAAGTCTACCAATGGCTATGCAGAGAATGGTGGTGGCAGAGGCTTTCAGCAGTCCGCACCTGTGAACATCCCAGACTGGTCTAAGATTTACAGGAAGAAAGGGTCTTCTGAAATCCATGCTTTCAGTGGTTGGCATCATGGGACTAATGGTGGTGGTGATGATGATGATGATGATGATCATGTTGTTACCAGTTATTTTGTTGAAGAAGAAGAAGATGATGATGATGAAGACAGGATACCACCACATGAGTGGATTGCCAAGAAGCTTGCAAGGAGTCAGATCTCTTCTTTCTCTGTGTTCGAAGGGAGAGGGAGGACACTCAAGGGGAGGGATCTTAGCAAGGTGAGAAATGCTGTTCTTACTAGGACAGGGTTTATAGAGTGATCACAAAACCAATAAGGATCAAGAGAGAGTGTAGTCATCAATGGTAAGATTTCTTTTGAACGTGAATGTTTCCGAGTGCTTCGTAGCTGTGGTGTTCTTGAAGTAGCAGAGGTTTCTAAATATAGGCTTAAGGAGTGTAGTTATTCAGTGTTCCTCTTGATTTTGTATTTCTTTTTCACTGGAGGCACTGAGATTTTGTCCACTGTATGCTATGTTTTGTAGTAGAGGTGATTGACTTCTGGCAATACTATTGTAGAAGTAGATCCATATCTTCTCTGTGATACAGAGAAGGTAGTTTAATTGATGAAATATTTCTATAGTTAATAAAATCCTTTTTACCTATTGCGGTATAAGCTCTGTGATCCTTCTGAATTCAATTCAATTTTCTATTGTATTGAAAGTAGGTTTTTTTTTTCTTCTGTTTCTTCTGTGTCTCCAATGTTGATTCGCATGTCTAATAAACTACTTGTAGATTTGAATTCCTATCGCTACTATTCTTTTTCCCATTTAAACATGCCTTTGATACCTGAACAAATTCAAGATTCCAGTATGAGTGAATAGAAAAGTCTTGCAAATTGCAATGCTTCAAACGATGAGCTTGTACTAGGAGTGGAAACCAATGGATTGAAATTTTTTTAGGAACAAATCTCAAAACTTTGTTAATGCCGATCAAATTGGTTTTCTGTTCAAAATAATGTTTGTGTTCACGAGCAGCTACGACAAAAGCACTTTCCTTCCGAAATGTACAAAAACAGAAGGTAAAGAAAGGAAATCCAGTTTGATCGCTTTTTCTGGTTGTTTAGCTTGACTGATGGAGTATCACTCCCTCCTCTGGTAGATTCTTTGTACTTGAAAGAGATTTGAGCTTTTTCAGTGACATGATTAGCATATGGAATTATTCTGCAAACTCCACTTAATAAACTTTTGTAAAGCTGCTTGGGTTGGTAGTGCTCGTCGATGTCTAAATTAACTATTTTGTGAAGAAGTGATCATCCTAAAAGGCTTAATTAAAAACTCAATGATGCATACACTAGATCTAGTCGCAGATACGCTGGTGGGTGGTTTGTGGATGGGAATGCATTGCTCTGAAAACAAAATTTATGCTTATCTTCAAAGACAACCATAGAGTTCCTTTATGACTTCCGGACGTTAATCAAACAGAGTGGTATGTGGACATATGATGGCAAGTTGTGTGGACTAGCGGTTGCAATGTAACATTCAGGACAGTGAGGCGTGGGCAGTATGGAAAGTATTTGAATGGACTGCTTGCAGTTTTTTCTATTTTGTGTAGCTTGTGGTGGAGCTCTTTTGATTATATATATAAACATGATGACGATTTGGTTGAACCATCAAAACGCCTTCATTCAATTTAACAATGTTCCCTTTCAAAACTTGTAACCATTAAGAAGAGCTCGTCATTTTTTTAATCATGCACTTCCTGACCCTAGAAGTGGCGTATGTTTAAGTTTAATTGCCGATTGGGTTTAACTATTTGTCGATTTTTGACTTAAAAATTGCCTAGTAGACGGCTACTTTGTCATCGCTTCAACATAGAGTTTGAGTGAACGTTTGTTGTGTCAGAGCGGACGTCTATTGTGTCGTTGCGTAGCAAACGTCCGTTGTGTCACTGTAATTTGAATCAATAGGATTTTTTTTTTTAAGAGAGACTTGTTTTACCTTACTTAGATATATACCTTTTTGATGGGATTTTAGAGTATTCTTATTTCATCAAACTCTTAAGAGTTTTTAGTGTCAACGGCTCCTTCTAAGGTAAGAATTTTGATAGTTTTTCTCGTTAAATATCTTGTATCTTGTATTGATCTCTTATCATAGTGAAAGTCCTTTCTCTGTCTCGTGGACGTAGGTTTCGATCAAATCATGTAAAATCCTTGTATTTGTCTATGGTTTTGTTTATTGATTTCTCTTTATTTCCCTTTTTGTTGTTTAATCCTTGCTTATGGAGCAAAGATGGTCATTTTCCTTAATAAATTGGTTTCAAAGCTTTTGTTGCGAATTACGATTCAACCACGAAGATGATGATAAAGTTTGAGTTTGAAAAGTACGATCGAAATGTCAACTTCAGTTTGTGAAATCAAGATGCACGTAATTTTAGTTCAACGAGGAATTTCAAAGGCATTAAAGAAAAAAGACAAGATGTGGAAATCCATGAATGAAGATGAGGAGGAGATGGATGAAAAAGCTTTAACGAGTATTCAACTTCACTTATTAAACGAGGTTCATTAGGAGGTCGTGAACGAGAAAACCGTGGTAAGTCTCTGACTGAAGTTAGAATCTCTT
This sequence comes from Posidonia australis, assembly GCA_024699735.1. NCBI lineage: Eukaryota > Viridiplantae > Streptophyta > Magnoliopsida > Alismatales > Posidoniaceae > Posidonia > Posidonia australis. The sequence continues at coordinate 2,993 of JAMKQA010019244.1, forward strand.
TACATGACTAAGATTATTGCGAACCGATTACATTTGAAGTAACGGTTGTTCATTCTCCGTATGGCGGAAGTTAACATTCATTAAATCACATATTGAGGATTTCAATTCAATCATTTTGGACTTAAAAATTATGGATGTAAAGAATGAGGATGAAGATCAAGTTTTTTTTATTACCATGTTCATTATCATCCTCTTACAAGTATTTCAAGAAAATTCTCATATATGACAGAGATGAAGTATCAATGGATGATGTTAAGTCATCTCTATTCTCAAAAAATTTGATGGATTCGGAGTTGACAAATTCTAATGTCAATGATTAAAAGATTGACATATTGAATGTTATGGGAAGAAATATGCAATACAATTCAACAAATAAACCAAAGGATAAAAGAACAAAATATAAGAGAAATAATAAATTTTATAACTACTGCAAGAAGAAAGGGTACATCATAAATAATTGTTAGAAGCTCTAAAACAAAGAAAAGGACAGTCATAAAAGGTAATCGAGCAAGTCTAAGGAGGATTATGCAAAAACGAGCTATGTGGAAGTTGAATGTTCGGATCATGATTATGTGTTTGTTGCCATAAACCCATATAGATCGAAAGATGATTGAATTTTAGACTCAAGGTGTACATACCACATGTTTTTTAATAGGAATTGGTTCTCTATCTACAGATCGATCGAAGGTAGAGTTATACTGATGGGGAATGATTAACAATCAAAAGTTTTTAGGCATAATTGAGTTGAGATTGCATGATGGGACGAAGGTGATATTGACAGATATTCGACATGTTCTAGATTTGACAAAGAATATTATCTCCCTTGGCACTCTAAAATCAAAGTGTTGCAAGTATTTGATTGAAAATGGAGTATTAATAGTCACCAAGGATGGTTATTTTGTCATGTCGATAAAGAGATCGACAAGTCTCTATATTTTATATGAAAGTACAGTTATAGATGTTGTAATAGTTACCACTACATCGTCATTAGTGATAGATCACATCAAGCTGTGGTATCTTAAATTGGGACATATAAATGAGAAAGTTTTGACCATTCTCAACAGAAGAAGACTAATTGATGTTCAAAATGCTAGTAAATTAGATTTTTATGAGCATTGTATCTTTGACAAGTAGAAACGTGTTAGTTTTGATATGGTAGAGCATATAACCAATGGTACATTAGATTACATTCATTCCAATTTGTAGGATCCTTCTCAAGTCCTGTCTAAAGGTGGTGCAAGATACATGTTTACATTTATTGATGATGATTAACTTATAATGCATATATATTTTATTCCCATATTTATCTATTTTTATATATAAATAAAATTATTCGAGGTGTTTTGTGTAACTTGTGTAGAAACTTAGGGATCTAGAAAGAATTTAGACAAAAAAAGGGAAAAGAATAAATGTGCAAGAAAAGAAAATATCATTCTTCCATGGAAAATTTCTAAAATTACATCAAGAGATCAAATGCACATTTTCCACGTGCGTAAATACCGAAAAGAATATGACTTAATGAATTGACCAAGTCAGAGCTTATTTCGGCTGACGTGGACGCCTCCCAGGTGTCCAATTGGGCAACCAACACCTCTCAGGCGTCCATGGAGTATATTTTTGACCTAATCTTCAAGCTTTACAATCTTTAGTTAAAAATATCTTTTATTTGAAATTATAATTTAAATTTTGTATTCATATTTGTCTTCGACATAAGTAAGTCCTTGTAAATCTATAAAAGGACCCATTGTGTAAATCTATGGGATCATCTTCCATCTTTAGGTTTAGACTATTTTTCTTTTATTTTGGGAGATCTTCAAGTTCCTCTAGTATAATCTCAAGTTTTATTAATATAAGTTTATTTTTTATCTCAATTATGTCTTGCACTTCTCCTTCTTTATCTCTTATTTCAATGTTTTTTGTTATCATGTTAGGCTAAATCACTCATTACATTTAGGATTCTTGAAGTTAGATATAGGATATGATTGTAATATTTAATCTCGTTTCATCTTATATGCTTCATGATTATTGACTCTTTCTTATTATTTACTTTTGCAATTATATTTTGATAGATCATTGTTAATTACGTATTCTCGTGGTCTATACTTAATAATTGTTGCTTAGAAATAAAAAAAATGTTTCATATATCTTTTTGTCTTGGTATATTATGCTAATATATATCTTGATAGATCATCATAGAATCATGTTTCTTTATGATTTATTCTTGTCATTGACATGTTAGATCTTGATATTGTATAGTAGGTGTTACATCTTCATGCATTATTCTTGTTTAATAATTATCCTTGATAATTAAAACTTGCTGCAAAAGATGAGATGAATTAGATACTTGAATAATTCACTATGATCTAATGAATAGAAACTCTAAATGTGTTTTTTTACTATTAATAGTCTCTTTGTGATTCATTTCTTCTTATTTACTTTTAAATATAATCTATCATCATCTCTCTTACTTTCCTAATTCGCATTTCACAGTTAAAGTTTTAAACGTCACAAATCTTTATAGGATCGACCCGTACTTGCACACGTACTACATAGTACGTCGTGTACTTGTGGTTAAGTAAAACGTTTACATCAAGTTTTTTGACACATACACTGTCTGTAGTTGATGAGACTTGTGATACAAGAGAGCCGAGTAGATTTTCAAAAGTTGTTTCATCACGAAGTTTACCCAATAATTGATTGTTATGAATGAAGAGATGGAATCCTTTCATGAGAACCAAACATGGATTTTGGTTAGTCTTCCATAAGGACATGAGTTGCAAATACAAGATATAAGGCAAGGTTAGTTGTTAAATGCTTTAGTCAAGTAGAAGATATTGACTATAATGATATTTTCTCACCTATTGTAAATCACACTTCCATTTGAATTCTATTGGCTATAATTGCAATGAATGGTTTGGAGTTAGAACAATTAGATGTGAAAACAAGTTTCTTGCATGGAGAACTTGAGGAACAACCTTATATGCATCAACCTAAGGATTTTGCAGGAAAGGAAAATCATGTTTGCTAATTAAAGAAGTCCTTATTTGGGCTGAAGCAATCTCCAAGGTAATAGTACAAGAAATTGAACTCTAGGTACTTGAAAATCACTAAAAAGATGTAAATGAAATAAATGACGATCACAAGGGTTAAAACGTAAAATTCGCGATAAGAAAGAGAAAATAGATGAAAAACAGGTTCATGATCCTTATTCTGACATGCAAATGACGAGTCCAGTGTTAATGTGACACAAGGGTGCAAAACTTGCACTCGGATAATTTCCTGAAAAGTCAGGGACTAAAGTGTAAAATTCACACTTATACACAAAGGTGGTCAAAATACGGGCCAAAAGATCAAATCTCAGTGAAAATATGATTTGCAAGTGATTTCTATGATTAAATGCAAAACAAGGGTGTAAAATGGCCCAAAATATGATGGAAAACATTTAAAAAACCTTAAATGTGGAATTTAGAAATAATCCAAGGGTCAAAATGTAAAATTTATTGTTCAAAAATGCTTTACTGTGAATTCAGGGGGGCTTTTCTGCAAAATTCTAGGATCTGATTGTGACAAAAATTGAGCTTTTATGTTGGTCAGAGTAATTATGAAGTTTCTTGAGGTTTAAAATGCAAAATTCACAATGAAAACTCATTTTTTAAACATTCTGGGGGTTAAATGACAATTTTCAGGACCTAACTGTAAAGAAAACTCAAATTACATGAAGGACAGTGTGATTTTTAAAGAATCCAGGGTTCAGATTGCAAATTTCCCAAAGAAAAGACATTTCAGAAAACTTCAAGGGCTTAAATGCAAATTTTTAGGATTTAAATGTGATGAAAACTCTGCTCCAGGGACCCAGATGTCATCAAAACTAGCATTCATGCGTAAATAAATAAAATATGAATTATGCAGGGGGTTCTGTGCAAATTTCTCAAAGAAAACAAAGAATGAAAAAACTATTTTAAAACTGTGAGGGCTAAAATGAAAATGTCTGGACCTATATGTAATAAAAAGGATCTAAATGTAATAAATAAAGGACCAAATTAAAAAAATTTAAAAACTAATGAGAATGGACCATAAATGACCCATTCGAAGATGGCCGGAGATCGCTGGTGCTCTACTGCAGGCGATCTTTTCCGGCGAAATCCAGGAGGCAGTCCGGCGACGTGGGGGGATGCGCGGCGGCTGGAAAAGCTCCGTGGGAGAACGGCGATGACCCTTGGCGTGTTGGAAGGGCTGGGGAGGCCTGAGGTCCTCCCCCCACCTCGAGCTCCGGCGAAGGGCTTCTGACGGCGCCGGAGAAGACGGTGGCGAGGCTGGCGGTGATTTGGAGGCTGGAGCGGCACGGCGGAGGCCCATGGAGCGTCGCGGGGACACGACGTGGTTGATGGGGGCGTCGATGAGGCGCGGGGAAGTTTGAAAGCCTTCCCCCAACTCCGTCGCCGGCGACGATGACGGTGGAGATGGTTGGGTCGTCGCGGGGATCCAGGTGATGGCGGAGTGGCCCACGGGACTTCGATGCGTCGCGGGGATCCAGGTGATGGCGGAGTGGCCCACGGGACTTCGATGCGTCGCGGGGAATCTTTTGGAGCCTTCGTCTTGGAGCGGGAGGCGTCAGAGTGGCGTGGGGCATCTCGACGGCGAGCGGTGGCGGCTATGGGCAGCGATAGGACAGCGGCGGCGGGGTGCTCGAGCAGCGGCTACGAGGGTGCTTGGAGGTCCTCGGGGATGCTTCCGGGAGGGTCAGCTGGGATTGAACGCGACTGGAGTGCCCTGTCCATCTCGGACTCCGGCGATGGGTGCAGGCGGAGGCGGTGGGACGCGGGCGGTCTTCGGGTGTCCAGAGGAGGAGGAGTGGAAGGAGAAGAGGAGAGGAGGAAGAGAGGAGGAGAGGAGGCAGAGAGGAGGAGAGAGGAAGGGCCCCCTGTGGGCCTGCCCGCAGTTGGGCTCAGAGGCTGCCGACGATGGTAAACCCATCGCCGGAGGAGGGTCAGAGGCACGCGGGGAGGCCTGCTCCCTCACGGCGCATCCTGGAGACCTTAAGGGGCTCTAGGGTGATGCTACGAATTGGAAAAGAGGAGGGAGAAGGATACCTGATGAGCGGACTGTCTTCTCCAGCAGGATGGGTCGATGGCGGCAAGCTCCGGCGACGCTCTGGATTGCGTAAAAAGGGCTGGTGTCGCTGGTTGCTAGCTGCTAGGGTGCGAGGGGGGGTTCTCGTTCTGGAGAGGAAGGTCAGAAAAAATTCCTCCTTCCCTTTGTCGGCCGTCGTTGGGTTGTGGAGGAATCCCTGCCCAGATCGCGGAGACCACCGCTGGCCAACCGGAGGAGATCGCGTCCCGATTATTTTTTACGTTACTGCAGTTTAAAAAAAATAAAAAATGAAGCGGGCTTTTCTTTTTTTATTTTAGAGTTTTGGTTAGTTTTTTTTTTAATTAGGGGTTTTGTGTTTTATTGTTTTAATTTTTTTGTGATTTTAATTAAGATTTTGAGTTTTAATTATTTTAAGTTTAATTAAGCGATTTTAATTAGGGTTTGGGTTCTATTATTTTAAGTTTAATTAAGTGATTTTAATTAGGGCTTTTGGATTTTATTATTTTAGGGGTTTTGGTGATTTTAATTAGGATTTTTGGATTTTATTATTTAAAGTTTTAAATGGAATTTTGTGAGTTAAACGTGATTATTAATTTTGGGATTTAAGGTTTTATTTAATTGATTTGGAATTAGGTTTTTGAGTTTTAATTAAGGTTTGTTTAGGGATTTTCACTTTAATTAGGGTTTTTACTTATTTATTTGGATTTTTAAGTGATTTAATTTGAATTGAGCTTAAATTAGGGTTCTTGTCTTATTTAATGGATTTTAATTCCTTTTCACTTAATTAGGGTTTTGAATTTGATTAATTAGGGTTTTATCGGATTTTAAATTGATTTAAGTGGGTTTTAAGTGGATTAGGGTTTTTGTTGGATTTTTAAGTGGATTTGATCAGATTTTGTTGGACTTCAAAATCGGGGTATCTACAACTTTGACCAAGCTTTATTGTCTATTTAATGGAGAAACATTTCCTCGTTAATTTTTGTTGGACGCCTAGGTGTATTGAAGTTGGATTCCCTATATTCAACATTAAACGTTGACATCTATGCGTTCAACACTTCAGAAATGGAATTTTTTTGTTGTAGCTGTATAATCTTGTCAATTTTGGATTTTTTATCTATTTTGATCCTCTTATGCCTCTATATAAGCATGGACACCACAACCTTTGAATGGGACTCAGAATTTGACAGAAAATTAGGGAGGAAGGGGGGAATTTTGAGAGACACAAAAGTTTTGGTGAGAAGTTTGAAAGAGAAAGAGAGAAGCTTTTTTTTTTTTTTTGAGTTTCAAGAGAGGAAGGAAAGAGCTTGAGTCATCCAACGTCTCTAAAAACATCGACATCTCCATTCCATGCATATAGTCTATGAATTAAAGGGGATTTTCTTTTTAATACTTTGTATGTTTCATTTTTATACATACTTTGCATGTTGTAGTGAGACATCATGTATGCTATGATTTACATACATCCATACATTTCCCAAGCAGTCAGTGTTGTTAGTAGATACATGTCTAATCTAAGTAAAGGACGTTGGCAAGTAGTGAAATAGATTTTAGGATACTTACGAGATACTATTGGTGTTTGTTGGGAGTTTGGGGAGCAAAGATTGTCTGGTTGACTACGTTTATGCAGACTATGCTGGTGACCGTGACAAGAGAAGATTTATGATAGACTATGTATTTTCTGTTGGTAGATGCATTGTTAGTTGGAAGGCCAAATTACAGCATATCGTGGTACTATTTACTATAGAGGCAGAGTACATGGTAGTAGCAAAAGGCATTAAAAAGGCAATGTGCTTAAAAGATTTATTCGCAAAGCTTAGTGCTAGCCTGAAGGTGATTGTTGCTCACTATGATAGTCAAAGTATTATACATTTGACTAAAGACTAGATGCACTATGAGAGAATGAAGCACATTGATGTCAGATATTACTTTATTCATAATGTTATCTCAAAGGGAGACATTCTTGTAAAGAAAATTGATACAATAGATAATCCAGTAGATATGATGACAAAGCCTCTTCCTTTGATCAAGTTCAAATAATGTGTGAACTTGGTTGGCTTGTACAACACATGATATAGCCTGTCCGGTAGAGAAAGATGAAAAATGATCATATTCATGATGTAAGAGACGGATTTTCAAGTTAAGATAGAGATTTGTTAAATTTTGACTTGAAACTTACCTAACAGACGTTCGCTCCACCACTACTTCAACATAGAGTTTGAACAGACATCCGCTGTGCTATTGCTTCAATACAAAGTTTGAGCGAATGTTTTCTGCTCCACTGCATTTTGAGTTAGGGGTCTAGTAGACGTCGCTGTGAGAAATTTTTTCTAAAAGGGATTCATTTTATCCCACCTATATATTTACCTTTTTGATGGAATTTTTGGATATTGTTGTTTCCTCCAACCCTTGAGTTTTTTTGTGCTTGCGATTCTTTTTAATGTAAGGATTTTGATTTTTCTTGCCATCAAAGCTTTTGTATCTTATACTTATCTTTGATTACAGTGAAAGCCTTCTTCCTCTTTACTTTGTGGATGTAGGTTTCGATCGAATCACGTAAAATCTTTGTGTTTATATGTGTATTTTGGTTTGTTATGGTTTCTCTCTATTTCTCCTTTTGAAGTTTGATCATTATTTGTGAGGCAAAGATGATTGTTTTCCCTAACAATGTATCACGTCTCGTTCAACATCTTTGGATTTGGAATCTCGAGTATGTAGCTCTTTATTAGTTTGTGAATTATTGAGAGTATGCTTGCGATTCAAAATTTAGAGAGTGTTTGTCTACAATCGCCATTGTAGGGTTTCCTAAAAATAAAAAGAGTTTCAAGTAATTAACACCAACCAACTGTCCTTTCCTGGTTTACAGAGAAAAATGTCCAACTTTTTTAATCTTTATGCTTGTCTTGGCTCTAATCTCCCTTCATATGACCTTTTGAGGATGACATTAGTGATTAATCACATTTCATTCCACAGCTTGTTCCAGTTATTCATATTTCCATTAATGGCTTTAGAAATGAATCCTGAATATTGTAGACACTTCGATTTTGAGGTGGCTTATAGATAAACATTCTGAAGATGTTGCTTTGAATGCGGCCAGTTTAACCACTTTTAAACCTTATTTAACATTGGCCAGAGATCATTGCATAAACCGACCACAAGCCTATAGCAAACCTGTGGCCCAATTAGCAATTCAGGCAGCTAGTGGAGAGCACCAATGTGGAACACTAGATTGAAGCACCAAGCTGGAGCACCACAGTGGCGCACCATGCTGGAGCACCATAGTGGCGCACCGAGCTGGCGCACCGTCACTTTTCAAGGTTCTGGCTGCTGGCTTTTCCTCTTCCGTGCTTGTAACCCTCGCTTGCGGATATTCCTTGCGAATCTACGCAAGGTTGTTCATTTTCGAGGCCGTTTGCATCCCATTGGAGTTACCTTGTTGAGACTCTATAAAAAGCCATCCATTAGCAACCTTTTGGAACACTTGGCAACTCATCTCTCTTGGGAAAAGCCACTCACCTACTCTCAGCAACCTACTCTCGTTTCCAGAGGATATTCTTGCATCTCAAAGCATCTCTCAGCTGATCCAAAGCAACAAGGAAGTCTTATCTTGAGTGATCAAGGAGGGAACATCTCAGACAAGGTAAAATCCTTACCCATCTCTTTACTTAAGCTCTACATAATGCACTGAATAAGGCATACAATGAACTGGATGTATGGTCTGATAGTGATCATTTTCATGTTGTTTTTAGGATAAGTTGATGGCTCCTACATGTATGTTTATAAGGTTTCTGTGTGATGTTAAATTCTACATCATGTAGTTGCTGTTTTGTACATTGAATCATGATTCCATGCAAATTCTAGTTGAGAATTGAGCTGTAAGCATACACTTTGCATGTTTATTATCTTTACATGATTGTAAATCTAATTAAATCATTGCATACTGTAACCATGCCGACGGGGGTGGCCACAAATAGGTGATATGTGTGTCCAAAAGCGGCAAAGCCACGGCAAAAAGAAAAGGGGGAAAAATGTAAAAATGCAGGAGTCGCCACCTAGTCTATTATGGAAGACGAGGAAAACCATAAAGACATGAAAAATCATGCAAACAAATAAAAAGGGGCTGCGCAAACCAGAAATGCGGGTAAGGATCCCTGTTACGTACGAGGAAGGTGTTAGGCACCCTCGTACGCCCGACGAATCAGTCATCTAATGATTTCTCTTTTTGAAATGTCGGCTTTTCAGCCTCTTGCTGTACGCCCGAGGGCGATATGCCATGCCATGCAAATGCTTGTGGTGTCTAGAGTATGGGTGCATGGTGTATAGGGGTGTGTCCTAATGCTCAGAAATATCGCTCGCGTGCCGGGCCAAGAGTTGATGCAAGAATATTGCATAATAAGATCAGGGATCTAATATCTTGAGCGATTTATCATCCTTGCTTTCTATATGCTTAAATGCAAGCTAAAATGCAGGAAAACTGCTGGAAACAGAGGTGTGCCTTCCTAATGCATCAAGGAAGAAAATCTGATGAAAACCCAGAAGCAAAACGGGTCGAAAAAGCAAGCAAAACATATGAAAAACATGCTGTGTGCTACAGGAAACAGGCCACTGCGCCTGTTTGGTGCGCCAGACTGATGCGTTAGTCTGGAACACCACCTATGTGCGTATAGGTGGGCCAATAGTGTATGCAGAGGCAAAACATAAAGCCAAGTGAAGTAAAACATCAGAGGGTGCACTCTGGAGAAGCATGCAGTAGAAATCATTTTGGAGAAACTTGGAAAACAAGCCTTAATCGATTTAAAAATGCAAATGCAAATGCAATGCAATGACCTTGAGCTCAAGGGCCTGAAGCCTCACACAAGATCCCATCTATTTGGACTAGATGCAGAAAGCAATGATTCAGCCAAGCCTCTGGATCATGGACTGATACACATGATTCTCACAAGGGAGTAAGGTGCAATCAGTCTACCAGATTCAGCCTGGAGCTGAATAATAAAACAAAGAAAACAAATGGAAAACAGTCTGATC
>JAMKQA010019245.1:0-13230 GCA_024699735.1 Posidonia australis
TCATGCAAGCTTTATGCTAGAAACAAAAGCAAAGACTAGCATGGAGATTATTTTGCATGGAAAGCAAGCATGTTCATCATAAAACTTTACGAAAACATGGAATAAATCAGTCCATATGTATGGTTTTAGCATGTTTTATCATGTTTCTGAAATGAGATTCAAAGGATAAAGAGGAGGTAGAAAGCCTACCTCTCAAGATGTTCCTTCTTGAAATATCAGAAATAAAGAGATCCTTGTTGCTTTGGAAGGACCAAGGAGGCTTTAGGACGCAAAGGAGTGCTCCAGAGAACGAAAATAAGTTGCTGGACGGAAGGAGAAACTCGTGCAGAATGCTGGCTCAGAGCAGAATTGTAGAATTCTGTGTTTCTAACTTTAGCTCAGGATTTCTAACCACTCCTCATGGTTGCCTATGGGTGTCCTTATATAGGATTTTCTCATGGGTAACTCATGGGAAGGCAGGGAGCCTCGTAGGCGGAAAGCCTGGAATATTCCATGGCATATCTGTCGCTAGAGGTAATAGCCAAGGGAGGTGGAAAGCCAGCAACCCGCAGCCTGCGAAGTGGCTGCGTGCCTGGGATGTGTGTCAGCTAGGTGCGTCTGTTATGTGTGTCAGCTAGGTGCACCTGGCATGTGCGCTTGCTAGGTGCGCTAGGTAAAAGTGCTAGCCAGATGTGCTAAGGAGGTGTGCTAGCTAGGTGTACTGGAGAGGTGTGCTAGCTAGGTGTGCTAGCTAGGTGTGCTAGCTAGGTGCTCTAGGGAGGTGTGCTAGCTAGGTGCTCTGTCCTACCTATGGGAATTCTAGTTGGGTTGCAGGCTTGCTATAGGCTTAGGATTGGTCTGGCTAATGGGATTCAAGGGCTAGCCACATCCAAAGCAACATTTGGAGTCTCATCAATGAGTCACCTCAAAATCGGGGTGTCTACAAATGCCCCTCCCTGAGCGAGGTCGAGGGACGAAAGGAACCAAGACCGATGCTCAGGTTTGACAAGATACCCCCATTTTGAGGTTACAGAAGGATGGTGTCTGCTGTAGGCAGTAAGTCACTTATTCGGCGGATGCACTGAAAGTCATGAGTTGTTGCCAAATGCTAATGCAAATGCATGCACCTACTAGTCTAAATGCTGGAGATGTGATGCTAATGCATGATGCAAATGCAAGAGCCGATGCCAAAGACCGATGCAAAACTAATGCTAATACTGAAATCACAAGGCAGAGAAAACACTAGCAAGAAAATGATAAGTTGTCGGACTCATCAGCCGGATTATGAGGTTATCAACCAAAGAGACGGGATATGACAAGCTAATCAAGCCTTGTCAACCCCAGCTGCCTTGCAGCGTGACGGTTGTCAACCGAGTAGTTGGGGGTACCAACCCAAGAAGAGAAAAAGGGGGGCATGACAAATAGAATTATTTGTCAAGCAAAGCAAGGCCTGGTCCGCACGGACCAACGAACAAAGAGATTTCGTGCCCGCGAAAACTCAAAAAGGAAAACAAAAGTACCGTGACCGCCCGGTCAGAAGGTCCAGCAACTATATTCTGCGCCTGCGAAAATCCAGAAGAAGAAAAAAGAGGACCATGACCGCCCGGTCAGAGGGTCAAGCAACTGGATTTCCTGCCCAGGGAAATTCGAGGAAAGGGCTAGGACCTTGACCATCTGGTCAAAAGGTCGAGCCACGGGATTTCCTGCCCAAGGAAATCCGAGAAAGGGGCTAGGACCCTGACCATCAGGTCAAAAAGTCGAGCCACGGGATTTCCTACCGAATGAAATCTGAGAAAGGGGCTAGGACCTTGACCATCAGGTCGAAAGGTCGAGCCATGGGATTTCCTGCCCAAGGAAATCCGAGAGAGAGGCTAGGACCTTGACTATCAGGTCGAAAGGTCGAGCCACGGGATTTCCTGCCCATGGAAATCCGAGAGAGGGGCTAGGACCTTGACCATCAGGTCGAAAGGTCGAGCCATGCGATTTCCTACCCAAGGAAATCCGAGAAAGCAAGGACTTTAACTGCCCGATCAAAGTCAAGCAAGCTGGATTCCGCGCCCACGGAAATCCAAAGGGGCAAAGGACCTTGACCTCCTGGTCAAAGTCAAGCAAGCTAGATTCCATGCCCGTGGAAATCCAAAGGGGCAAAGGACCTTGACCGCCCGGTCAAAGTCAAGCAAGCTGGATTCCGCGCTCATGTAAATCCGAAGGCGCAAAGGACCTTGACCTCCCGGTCAAAGTCAAGCAAGCTGGATTCTGTGCCCGTGGAAATCCAAAAGGGCAAAGGACCTTGACCGCTCGATCAAAGTCAAGCAAGCTGGATTCCGCGCCCGCGGAATTCCAAAGGGGCAAAGGACCATGATCGCCCGGTCAAAGTCAGGCAAGCTGGATTCCGCGCCCACGGAAATCCAAAGGGGCAAACGACATTGACCACCCGGTCAAAGTCAAGCAAGCTGGATTCCGCGCCCGCGGAAATCCAAAGGGGAAGACGGGTCTCATTCGTTCAGGAGGAGATCCCGGAAAACAAAGCGATGACCCCAGGATTATTCCCCTGGAAGGAACTGCAAGGCTGATTGCCGAGGTTGAAGTGTAGAGACTGGCACTCCTGTTGAGATGCATGCTCAAATCTCTTGTTTCCTGCGACTCTCCACTTTTCTTGCAAAGGTGAAGACTTATATGCAAATATCCTCAACTTTTGGGCTTTACTACAAATTGCCCATCCACCACTGCTTTTGACTGCTGTACTGCCATCGTGCTGTGACATTTGAGGTTCTGTTATTGTATCAACAAATGTCTGCTTCAAATTGACCTCCCCACGTTTTTGTGGATTGATTTGCAATTTTACAAAACATAGGGGGTTTTCTGAAAATTACCCAATATGGTGCATTTTGTGAGCTACGTGTTCAACACTGCATACTCTGCACTTGATGCACAAGCTGTATGATGATAAGGGCTGGAACGCAATTGTCATGGTCATTTTGCATTTTGAACCTCTGACTTATTTTCTCATGTGGGTCCCACTAATTAACTGCCAAGAAATATTTCTCTTTGCTGCTTGGAACAGCAAGGGGCTGCTGTTGCTTGGTTATGTATGCTTCTGCTGATTGAGTTTCATGTTCCTCAACATATCATGCATACATTTTTTTTACGAAGGAAAAAAATCTTCCTTCTTCTACAAGCTGCGTCTCTTCTTCTTCCTCATCCTCTTTTCCTGAAAACCCAACGAAAGCCATTCCTCCTCTCTTCTTCCTCTTAGCGGCGGAACCCGCGTTTCCTTCTTCCCACTCGCAGTGGCGGCGCGCAAGAGGTGCGCTGACGGAGTGCTCGCTACTGGTGCGCGCGTGCGGAGCGGTTGTGGCGGTGTCACAGTCGGCGGTGGCATGGATCAAACCCTCCAGGACTGGCTGGACCGAGGATCGCCAGCGAAGGTAACCCCCTCTCCCCTGCGTGCTTGTATGCCTCCTGCTTCTTCCGGTAGTCGATGGCTGGAGGGGTTCCGACGGGCAAGGAGCGGCAGGCCCATTCCATGCAGGTTGCGGCGGCGGACTACGGGTTTGCACGCTATCGCGGCTCACGGGAGGAGCCATGGCTGGGGGTTCTAGCGGGCTGGACTATGCGGAGGTTGCAGGTTGCTGGACTGATGATGCGGAAATGAGCTCCGGCGAACTGCAAGGTGGCTGTAGGGTGCTGGTCTTGGCCGTTGTGGCGACGGGCTCCGGTGGACTGCACGGTACGGTGGCCGCAGGTTGCTGGAAATGCAGATACATCAGGGGAAAGCGCGGGCCGCGGAGCGATGATCGGCTGCCGACGGTGCTCCAGCGGTGTTCCGACGAGCAGGGATGATGAGTTGGCCGTGAAGCTCGTTGGTTTGGGCACATATCTGTTGCTTGCATATGCCATTTAAACTGCATTTGTCTCTGATTTTTACTGTTAACTGCTTTGCATGATATTACTGAACCACTTGGTAGCTTACTGCTTTGCGACTGTATGCTTGCATTTTTGCCATCATATGCTACAGCCTTCATTAAAATGCCCTGCATTTTGCTATTATGCCACATTTGATTTCGACATATTTTGCATTTATCATGCCTGCTATTGTTGTTTAATTCTTGATTTGGCCCTTCCCTTCTGCAGGATGACCCAGTTCCCGAGGCGGGGATCCCACAATCTTCACGGGACGTGCCTTCTAGTTCTCGTCCCAGACGACGAGGTAGTTCTTCGAGGTCACGGGCCTCTAGTAGCTCGACTCCTGTTATCCCTGTCGAGGTAAGCTCAAACTGAAAGTAACCAAGCATTTAAATCCAGTGTTTTATGACAAGTCCATTTACAGGAATCCAGAAATTTTGAGGGGCGACTGCTGAGTGACCAGCACATCTGCGAGAGTCTCGAATTTGGGGTAATTTTCTCGCTTTGATGTACTTGAATTGCTGTTTGTTTTTTGACTTGGCTTTAACTCTGATTCTTGGTATTTCAGGAAGGGGATGCAAGCTGGATTACGCAATGCCACTAGGGCCCGATGCTCGACCATTTCCATCGCTTACCCGAGTTTCTGCAAGACTTCCTCCACCACCGGTCTCCATTTGGAGGTTTACTGCGCCTACCCATCATCCACGGCCACTACAACATCTTCCGAGCCTTGGTAGAAAGATGGAGGTTCGAGACGCACTCCTTCCACCTGCCATTTGGTGAGCTGACTGTCTCGCCTGACCAGTGGGCTCTGCTGACGGGCCTTCCTTTTGGAGACGAGCCCATTATAGGGGAGACGACCCACGGCCTCCACCTTACACCTGCACATCTGGGTCGTGTCCCTCCTAAGCCACCTAGGGGGAAACATATGATCACTGTGGGGTGGTTAAGAGAATGGGATAAGTTCTGGCCCAACCCCGAGCCTGATAGTGAGGCAGCAGATTTTGTACTGAGGCACTTTCTGCTGGAGCTGCTGGCTTTGATCTTCTGTGATTCTTCAGCCTACTGTATCCATGCTGACTGGATTGCGTATCTGACCAACCTGGAGCATCTGGATCATTACGATTGGGCCGGTGCTAGCTACACCTGGCTAATCTCTGGGCTCGACATTGTGGTCAAGCTTGGACGCCGTTCTTATGTGGGGCTATACCCTCTGCTGACTGTAAGTATTTGCTTCTTTGTTTTGCAAAACAAATTTCCTTTATGCTTTACATTTGATAAACTGACTTGTGTTTGCATTTACAGTATTGGATCATGGAGCATATTACCAGAGGGCATTGCTTTGTCTGCCTGCGGGACGAGCTCCTGCCTCTTCCCCGCCAGTGGGTCGAGCCTGACCATCGGGCTGCTGCTGGGGTGTTTAGCTATAAGTCCTACCAGTATTTGCTAGACCTGGTAGAACTTGATGATGTAAGTCTCCTTTGCCTCTAGACTTTAAATTTGCATGCTTGTTGTACTTTGCTTGCTTACAACCTCCTGTTTTTTTGTAACAGGTCCACCTACGCCCATTTGCTCGGTATGATGGCTTTGACTGGGCTCCCTTGAACTCTGGCCGTGTTCTTAGGTACAAATAGGTGAGGTTTTATTGCATGAAGAAATCGGTCTATTACCTCCCAGGGCGCGTGCGACATCAGTTCTCAAATGTATTCTGCATTCCTACCCCTCCTCTTGCTGACATGGACCGCCCAACCACGACTCGCTCAGTTGCTAGAAGCTGGCAAGCAGCTGCCATGGCTTCTCAAGGCAGGCATGTCCTTCGAGAAGTCAACTATACAGACTACCTTGCGTGGTACAGGTGTGTAGGGAAGCCACACCTATTTGAGGAGGCAGTGCGGGATAGCCAGCGTGGGATGTGGTATGCAACTAGCTGGGCCCAGGTACAGGATTTCCAACTCTTCTTTTCATTGCTATTGTGTGAACTGTGATAGTCTGACATTCGCTATAATTCACAGGGCTTCGAGGAGCAATTCGGCGCCTTCTATGCTGACATTCGCCGAAAGAGGGTAAACTTTTACTTTGCAAACTGCCATGTTGACTGTATCTGACATATTTGCTATTTCGCAAAAATTACGTTGGCGCAACATCGTCCGGGTATGCTTCTTTCTTCTACCCTTGCTGCCACTATTTAAAATCTTTATTGCTAACATAAATCTGATTTTGCAGCAAGATTTCCCTGTCGACAGAGTGAACATAGATAGCAGCGGGGATTTCACTTTGGAGGCGCCTGAGGAGGACCGCTCGGACACTGAGGTTACCCAGGCGGTGCACGACTCTGCTCCTCGCTCTCAGGCTACCGCAGCTGCTCAGTGGTCACGTTGGATTACTCGACGAGGCAACAGACTCTTGGCCGAGCGCTTCCAATAGGTGGCGTCCGAGGAGGAAGATTCAGAGGAAGAGTAGCTTGTACTTGTACTTTTGCTGGAAATTTTGTAATAACACTGGCATACTGTAATTTTCCACAAATTTATAAGAAAAAATCTGATTTGCGATGTACCCCTTGGGGTCTTGTATGTGCAGGTTGTATGCAAACAGTTTCTGTGCAGGGTTAAATAATTGGCACCGATTTTGGCGATGTCAATATTCTGAGCAGGTGCTGCTGAAATTTTCTGCCATCCCAGGCGCCACCTAGGTGCGCCGCATATGTGCGTCTGCGAGGTGCACCACATTGGTGCGTCCCTAGAAATGGCGAGTTTTGCTTTCCATTTTTGCTGAAACCCTTCGTGGTCTTCTTATATAAGCCTGCATCCTGCGAAAGGCAGCGCCGTGCTTTCTGAACATAACTCGACGGCAAGACCTTGCTTCTTGTTTCTGATCTTCTTGGGCACAAATTCTGCATCAACATGGTAAGAGCTGTTGTTTTACATATTTTCTGTTACTGGCCTTTGCAGATTCTGCTCGCTTTTCTGTTATTTGTCTTTGCAGATTTTGTTTTCCTGCTTCATGTCTTTGCAGATATTGCTTTATTTTCCTACTACATGTCCATGCAGATTTTATTTGTTTGCTTCATGTCTGTGCAGATTTTGGACAATGCTTCATGTCTGTGCAGATTTTTATTTGTTTTATGTCCATGCAGATGTTGTTTTCCAGCTTCATGTCTGCGAACAATGCTTCTTGATTTTTTCTGCATATGTTTCTTGTGCTATGCTTGTCCCATGCTTATGTCAGGTTTCGCCTTTTACTGCCATATTTGCAGATCTATCCCACCATGGTGACCCCTAGGCACTGCTCTGACGCCTTGCTCGGCTGGATCGATGCTTTGACGGCCGACGATCGAAAACAACTCCGGATTTGGGGTACTTCTTCTTCCCTCCTGAGCATAGCCAAAGTGGAGGTTAATTGGCATTTGCTATGTGCCATGGCCCGATTCTGGAAACCAGCCTTGCATGTTTTCCGCTTCGGGAAAGTGGAGATGACTCTAACTCTAGAGGAAGTCAGGCGAATTTGTGGCCTATCCCCGTTCATGTCCCCAACAGTGTTTTACTGCCATGCCAGTTATGTGCACGTCGTGAGCCGACTCACATTTATTGCCAAAGAAGAATGTGAGGAGAAAATCATCTACAGGGATGGTCTTACACCCATGATACGCCTAGATTACTTCGATGCAATCATCGGTTCCCACTCCTCCATGGGTACTCAGTGGCTTTACTACTTTGTACTGCGCTTCCTTGGGGAGCTGATCTTTAGCCATGGCCGGATGACTATGGCTATTGAGGTGGTAGAGATAGCCTGGGTGGTTGTTGTTCAGTAGATCGACTTGGTCCCTATCCTTCTTGCCGAAACCTATGTCGGCTCGGACCGAGCATTGAGGTGCTCCCGCCACTTCTATGGATGTGGCGCCCTAGTGCAGGTAAGCAGATCATTGGAAATATCTAATAATATTTTGCTGTGCTTTTACTAACCATGGTTCTTTTTGCTAGGTTTGCCTTGTTGCTCATATGGGGATGAAGATTTTGCGCCCTCGGCCTTCCGCTTTTGAAGTTTATAGCCGCACCCATCATTCAAGGTCACTTCCAGGGGTACATGAGCTGTGCGACAAATTACAGAATCTTGATGCAGATTCTCTGACATGGTGCATTCTATCCTCTGCATCCCGGACTTTTACTGCCTTTTTTAATGCCACAGATATGCGATTCGTGGTTCTCCCTGGATTTCTTGGTGGCATGGAGTATCACCCAGTCCGGGTCCTTCGCCAGTTCGGCTTTTGCCAAGACTCCATTGAGCAAAATCCCTGCCCTGACAGATATCAAAAGCATGTTGCTGGCTCAAATGCATCTACTTCTGAGCTGGCCCGACGAATGGGTGCTGGCATCAAGTCTTCTAGTCTTGCCATCATTAAAGGCTCTGGCTGCATAGCGGGATATGAAGCTGAGATAAGGGAGACATGGCCCTTGAGCGAGATTCCGCCTAGTGGCACCAATTTCATGGAGGCTAGTAGTTCAAAGAGGCCCTGAACTGATTAGCAACTTTTGTATAATGATAGGCCATAATAAGAATGTTGGCACTAATGTTGCTTTATTTTGTTTCTACTATATCTGCTTTTTGGATCAATTCAATTGGCATGTCCCTGATTCCTCCATTTTAAAGAAATGACTATCATGCCCCTGGCCGAATGCTTGCTTGCCCATACCACGACTCATAAGGCAGCTGACATGCCCCTGGTCGAAATATGAACAAAATGCCTTGCAAATGAATATAAATATGCCTGACTAGAATGCACCCTAGCCAAATGCTTACATGGCTCATAAGGCAGTTGACATGCCCCTGGCCGGAATGCGAAAAAAAATGCTTTACAAAATAAATACAAATATGCTTGACTAGAATGCGCCCTAGACAAAATGTTTGCACGACTCATAAGGCAGCTGACATGCCCCTGGTCGAAATGTGAAAAAATGCTTTACAAAATAAATAATGTTGTGCAAATGCAAAGAAATGGCTAATTTATACATTGGTGCCCTCAGCGACAAGGAAGCCTGTTTTGCCTGCGATAGAAGGTGACACTGTTCTCGACCCATGTGGCACTAAACTAGGCACTTAGGTTTATTTGTGGCTCTCCTCTAGATTCATGGGCCTCATGTCAAATTCTTAGGGTCCTATACCTAGTTTTTAAGGGTTCATTTTTCTTTTCTCCCTCATAGGCATGCTAACTGACCCTACTCCTGCTTAGAGGTAATAAACACTTATGCTGAGGGGGTGGATGCTATTTTCCTCGTGCTGAAGGGGTGGCTAGTCCCTTTGATCATATGGGCTTAGTAAGTGCGTGCTTCGACTCCTCTCCAAGCTAAATGGTAGGAGTAAGGTTGTTCACATGCCTCTCTCAATGGAGCTCAACTTCTGTCTGCTACTTCTGTCTCCTTAGTTCTTTTGTGCTCCAAGGTCTTGTGTATTTTTATTTGTTGCTCACACTCTCTCTAGACCTAGCATTTTTACTCCCTCTCGAGATATAGGTCCCGTAGGAATTTGTGCATTTAGCCCATTCCTCTGAAATCTCTCTCTCACACCCTAAGCTTCTAGGGTAGTATCATATGAGGAGGACTTGACACATCTTACGCAGGCAGGCTCCCAATTTTCCTCATTGGGCAATGATGATGCTATACAAAAAGAAAAGAGTGCAAAAGATTATTTATGCTGTGCAAGAATGCAAAGAATGTAAAAAATGCATGACTCATGGTGCAAGGCATTAGGGCCAACTGAGAGTCACTGATAGTACTTCTTTAAGTAGGAGGCATTGACGGGCTCTGATTGCTTTGTATGATCCATGCCTTCACGGAGGACTGCACCCCCTGACAGGGCCTCCTTAACCACAAATGATCCACGCCAGTTGGGTCTAAATTTTCCCTGTGTATCTGGCAAATGAATGGCACGCAGGACCAAGTCCCCTGGTTCAAAGCTTCTGGGACGAACCTTCTTCTGACAAGCTTGGGCTACTCTCTTCTAGATAGGCGATCAGTTCTGACAGGATCTCTTTTTCAAATGTCGGGTCAGTGATGTTTACTGAAAAGACTTCCTCTGATTCTACGCCGTGATGGCGTTTGAGGACCGTCACAGTGACCTTTGTGTTTCTATGCTGACATTGCAATGCTGCTCGTGCTTCCCCGTCCGGATGATCTGAGGTGCTAAGGGTCTCTGCCTTCGATGTGGATGCCTCTTTATTCTTGTTTTTTTTTGATTTGCTGCTATCTGTACAACATTATGTTTGCTGGTGGCTGCTCTACTGTAGACTGGTGGGGCCGCCATCTGTCCCACTCGTACTTGCTTCAAAGTTTTGATCCTCACCCCCATGGTGAGGCCTATATTGCCAATACCAACTAGACCCGCCTCCCGACTAACATGAGATTAACTCCAACGGTCTAGTGTCCCTCTCATCTATTTCTTGTAGGACCATAATTGAAGCCTGGTCCTGGGGTGGTACTGGTAAGTTTGCTGGTGATGCTGTAGCAACCGCTTTGCCTTTTCTTCTGCGGTCATGCTCCATTATGTCTTCTGCAAGCATGTCTAGCTGCTCCTGAAATAATAGGTCAAGATGCCCGATATCATCATCTGAGTCTGTCTCTTGGAGCGGAATCTGAGCTGCTGACTGCTCTGTCTGCTCTCTGCTTTGCATGATACCCTGCCATATACTCTGCTGTTCTGGCTGTCTGTTATCTTGATACGGACCCTCTAGGCAGATCCAGGCTGGTGGTGCTGACACTGCATTGGAACTGCGGTTCGGATCCATGATGCCTACGCTCACAAAATTGGATAAATCTCGTGGACTAACAATCCTGGAAGACTCACCTCGACGCTGCGATCGCTTCCTTTGACTGCCTCGCTCGTAACCCAAACCTTCTTTCTCAACCCATTCTTCGGCTTCAATCGGCTCGACAATTCCTTCACCATAAAGCCCAAGAGGTGATCCTTTCTCATATCCCCATTTGCGGCAAAGGTTGTCGATCATCAAGCGAGGGTTACCGGAAGTGGCCAAATGGCCGGCAAGCTCTGAAGGCGGAATGAAATTAACCGGCTCGAACCGATTAACCCGAAAGAGGACATCAGTAGGTTTGGGCTCAAAATGAACAGTCTGCGGGGTTAGAGCTGAGACAGATTCAACCTTCTCCATGTCTTCTGCTAGGACAACAACGACGTTGTCATCCCAACAAAATTTAATCATGCGATGGAGGGTTGAAGGAATGATTTGATGCTTGTGTAGCCAAGGGTGTCCAAGCAGGAGATTAAAAGAAGGTTCGATATCAATGACGTAGAATTCCACGTCGAAGAGAGTAGGGCCAATGGTTAGGGGAATGATAAGAATCCCAAGCGCATCATGATGCGTATTATCAAAAGCTGTCATCCCTTTCACAGCCGGTATAACATCTTTGGACTTGAATCCGAGTGCACTTGCTGTGTGCAAGGGGCAGACATTAAGGCCTGCTCCATTGTCCACCAGTGTAAGGGGGATGTGAAAGCTTTGATACTGCCAGTGATGAACAAGGGAGAGTTGTGGTTGGTGCCAGAGGGAGGTAACTCTTGGCTGGAGAAGGAGATAACCTGAGGTGCCGCGATCATTCCTACCATGTTCTCTAGGGTAGCAGGCTCTATAGATTGGGATACACGAGCTACCTGGAAGACCCTAAGGAAAGCTTCTCTATGCTCGGCCAACGTATGAATTAGATCCCAAATGGAAATGTCGGCTCTAACCTTCTTAAGCTGGGCAGTGATGTCAGCTGAAGGTTGGCTGCTAGTGGTAGGATAGGACGGTGCTACTCTAGGCATAGGCGGCTGAGGCGAATGTGCCTGGGGTTGGGCAGGGGTTACTGCTATAGGTGCTGACGGCCTAGATGGCTGGGCCTGCAACTGGTTAGGGACTCGGGTTAAGGGGTTAGGCCTGGTTGCTGGGGGTTTGTATACTCTACCTGACCATGTCACCTCTGCACACATTCCTGTGGCATAACTGTAGGGAACACGATGCGTGTCGTGGGTCAGAGTAACAACAACCGGGGGACGGGCTGCTAACTGTACAGGTGATACTGAAGGGCAAGGGCAAGTAGGGGTATCTACCTAGAGGTGTTGGTAGTACTGGTGAGGGTAATGGTGGATCCGAGGGCGTGCTGGCTGTCTTGGTCTGGATTGGGACCAGGCTGCTAAATTGACTGGAGCTGGAGGTTGGGGATATGCTACATGCGACACCTCAGAGTTCTCCGACTCAATAGCAGGACGGATCACAGAAATAGATTCCTCGGCGTCGCCGAGGAAGGAACGATACAAATGGTAAGGAAAAGGAGAAGATACATCATGAGTTAAAGTAGCTGGGTAGATAGGGGAAGGAACTGACCCAGAAGGAACAGAAGAAACAAAAGCAGAAGAAACAAAATTAACTCTCGAGGAGCTTGGCGCCCCCGGAGGCGGATGCTGCGGCAAAGGCTGACTAACTATGCTGGGTTGTGCTGGCTGTGCTTATCGTGCTGGGTGTATTACTAGGGGATGTGCTGGGGTGGCTGCCTGGGTATTAATTGTAATGACCTTCTGGTCAATCAAATCCTGGACAGCGTCCCTGAGTGTGAATCAATTGTCCGTCGAGTGGCCGGCCACCTGATGGAAATTGCAGAACGCATTGGCATTGTACCAGGCTGGCAGGGGATTAGGTAGAGGGCGTACCTCCGACAACCTTAGCAAGGATGCGACCTTAGGGAATACCATGCTCAACGGCTCCACTAAAGGGGTATAGTAGCATCGGTCACGGCGTTGTCGCTTCGGCTGTGGAAGTGCCAACGGTGGGCGCGTCCTAGCCGGTGGGTTGGGATATACTGGTGTGGCAGTGGGGGTAATATGTGATGCATGCTGTGCTCTAGGTGTAGGCGTGGGTGCATAAACTACTTGGCGTTGCAGGAGCGGGCGGACATCTGCTAGAGCAGTAGGGGATCTAATGTAAGAGACGGTATTCTTGGAGGAATCCCGCCTCCTAGGTGGATTGGTGCTGGGGTTGTTACTGCTGCTAGGGCCACTATGTGAGGAAGTGGCCTGATTGGCAAATGCAGAGAATGCTGGAAAACTGCCGCCGCGTAGTGAACTCTCAACATGGGCGCCTACCCGAAGCAGTGTAGAGAAAGTGGTGACAGGCTGAATGCTAAGTAGAGCCCCGATCGCTGGCTATGCTCCCGGGATCACTATCTCAATAGACTCCTCGTCGGAGGGTCTATCCTTGACTTGTGAAGCCAAAGAGCGCCAACGTCCAAGATACTCCCCAAATGCTTCTTGGGGTCTCTGCCTGAGAGCGACTAGGTCCTCCCGCTTGGGGACTAAGTCGAGGTT
>JAMKQA010019247.1:0-14015 GCA_024699735.1 Posidonia australis
GTCTTGTCTCTTCCTCCGGATTCACCATTTTCGCCGTGACTGTATCGGACCTCCCAGTGTGTTCCCGCACACCGGAGTCAGGTTTTGGTGAACCGCGCCCCAGTGGTTCCACCGGCATGGTCACACATATAATAACAAGGAATATTTTGTAGCATTCATAAATAACTATTCTAGATATGCATATGTTTATTTAATTTCACATAAATCAGAGTTATTGAGTTGCTTTAGGAAATATAAAGCAGAAGTGGAAAAACAACTTTGAAGAAGTAATAAAATATTAAGATCTGACAAAGGTGGGGAATACAATTCAAAAGAATTTGAATTATATTATCAAGAGCATGGAATAAAGAGACATATTACTATGACATACATGCCACAACAAAATGGTATGACGGAATGGAAAAATAAACTCTAATGAATTCTGTTAGATGTATGCTATCACATTCATACCTCCCAATAGAATTTTGGGGAGAGGCATTACTCACTGTAAATTACACTTTAAATAAAATACCCACCAAATCTGTTAGAGGAGCCCCATATGAGCAGTGGAATGGAAGAAAACCTAATATTGGTCATTTAAAGAAATGAGATTTAATAGTCCATATGCTCATTCCAAGTCAACTCAGAGACAAATTAGATTTTAGAACATTAAAGTGTAGATTTATAGGATATTGTGATAAATCATCAGGATATAAATTTTTCCATAAGGAAAAAGGAATTCTTGAGTATAGAGATGCTACATTTCTAGAAAATCTAGAGGAAGAAGAGCATACTCAACGTAAAGATGAACCATTATCTGTAATCGGAGATGATTACTTTAATGATAGTCAAAGAAATGATCTGGAAAATGAGGATCAACCAAATATGGAAAATATAAATGAATTCATGGAAATAGAATGGAATGATTAGAATGAATAATATAACCAACCAAACATGGCATTCCTCATTCCACAACATATTTAAAAAAGGACGCAGAAAAAGGATGATGCACAAGCATACCAAGTGCATATAACAGTAAAAATGGTGATTGCAACATTAGATCAAAAAGGAAACTTCATGAATCCACCATCTATTTATAAGAAATTCATACTCTATTCAAAGAATTTAAAAATGATACTCACAATCTTCAAGTGCACCGATGCTTTACTGGTAAGCACCACACAGGTGACAGCATTCACACAGGTGAGCACTGCACAGGTGATAGCATTGACGAATTCAATTTCTTACCATACTATCACGATTTTGGATATAATATATTTCATGGCATTCTTTACTTTCTCCATGTGTTCTCTCACCTGTGTGCTTTAGGAAACTTTGAAATAAAAAACAGTATTACTCAAGCGTCCTATCAAGAAACTTGATACAAAAATACATACATAAAATTTTAAAAAAGACTGTACACAACAAATTAATATTGCTCGGTAAATGTTCGAAAATTACCAGAATTGAACATATATGTATATAGGGAAGTACTGGAACATCTACTATGGCTACATAAACAATAAACTTACTCAAATCATTAGCCCGACGAGAAGTTTTCCTTTCAACATTTCTAACTGATAGTGGCTCGTCTCCTAATGAGAACTACTATTATTTCAACTCTTTGAACATAATCAGGCTTCTTTAAATCATCTGTTACAAGTTGCAGCAGTCCGATAAGCCAATTCTCAAGGCCTCATCTATAAACCTTCCATGGTTTCCCTACAGCCATATTGACCCATTCAATCGACTCTTTCCGCTGTAGATCTTTTCCAAGAAATAGTGAAAAACTTGTTGGTGCTTGAGGCCATATACCAGCCCTAGCTTCTGCATCTGCCTGGTTTCTCTTTCGTGAAGTCCATAGCTTATCAAAGACAAGCCCAAAGAAGTAGAAGAAGATGAAGAGGCCAGCAACATTTCTATTTATGGGGGGAGAAGGGATGGGATGAATATCTCCAAGCTGAGTCTTGAGCTTATCCACCATGGGATCTTCCTGAAAGTTAGTGAAATGAGATGCCATCTCAGCCTACTTCTAGGCAAAATCCTCACATTTGACACCATTTGATAGTCATTTAACAACATAAAGTTCTTGTGAACATTGTCCCTGAACTTCAAAGTGAACTCTGTTAGGGACAAGGGAAGAATGTTTTCTTAGTTATAAATGTACACAGAAGAAAAACATGTAGGCTGGAAAGTGACTCTGTTAGTCGTTCAAGAGAAAACAATGCAACCTTAGATCCACATAAATGAAACTTCATGAATCAACCATCTATTTATAAGAAATTCATAGACTAATGAAAGAATTTAAAAATGATACTCACAATCTTCAAGTGAACCAATGCTTTACAGTTGAGTACCACACAGGTGACAGCATTCACACAGGTGAGCACTACACAGGTGACAACATTGACGAATTCAATTTCTTACCATATTATCACGAATTTTGGGTACAATATACTTCAAGGCCTTCTTTTCTTTCACCATGGTTCTCTCACTAGTCTCTCACTGTTTTTTATTTCCTAAAGGAATATTGTTCTTTACTGTTTTGGATACAAATTAAATTCTGAATTCTACATGGATACTAAAAAAAGGCCATGCTTGCATTGTATGATTAAGTTGCAAAGGGACACACCTGGAAATTGGATACACTTAGGAAATCCATGTCCTTTTTATTTGCGTTATAAGAACAGTAAACACTGAACAGTAGAAGAATAAGACATTCTGTGGAAGATATGCACTGAACAATAGAAGAATAAAAACACTTAACTGATAGGTAAATATTCTGTATATACAAGATATGCGTAAGTTAAGTCAAGAAATGACATATATAGTAAGCAATGTCTACATTTAGTTAAGTCAAGAAATACGTAATTTCTTGAAAACAAGTTCACAAGATGAATTCTACATTGTAAACACACAAGTTTTAAAGACAAATTCCAAACACAACTAATTTCTTGAATTAAAGTTCACAAGAAGATTTCTAATAGCATTAGATCCATGTAGAAAACAAACATCTGCATAGTCCATTTTCATGAGATGTTATACTATTGAAATGGTGTTGATCTCTGCTCTCAAGGAGAATCATGTGCAATTATAAATAAATTAATAGACCTATAATAAGTTAATTTAAATAATCAATAGTGTTTCACCATATCATATAGAGCCTCTAGGCGTTGCAAGTGAGCTTCAAGTGTTTCATTAGGTACCACAAGTACTTCATTACGTGCCACAAGTACTTCATTATACTTCAAACTTTTTAACAATGCATCTCGAAGGTTTTTCATGACATTATGAGAGGCACGGTGCTTAGGATTGTCACACATTAATTGCCTAGACCATTCAGTTCCAATGCCTCTCTCATACCCTCCATGATGTCTTCCGAAGACAACATCCAATGTAAGCACAAGTGTAGTTGGTTCTTTACTTTGTGAAATGTCTATTATAGAGCATTGTTAACTAACTTTGTCCTATAATCATGTATTGAAACCATAAACCAAGTACATAATTATAATTTATTTATTAGTAAAGACAAACACAAATATATATTTACAATACTTATGCATTTATCCTTTGTGAAATTATTAGGATAGGCACCTCTTTTTTTTTGATGCACTTTAATATACCCCTTCATTTCAGTGTATTCATCTTGAATTTCTTCACAATGCTTACAAGTTAAAAGTATCATATTATAAATATTCATAACTAGTACATTTATTATTTACCATATAGAAACCTACCAACTCTTCCTAATGATGTGTCATGGACTTTCCACCTATTGTGTGTACAGGTTTGTCCAATTCACGAATCTTAGCATTCTTTTTTGCTTCTTCCTGATTTTTAAGAACTTATAAATGTAAACTCTTGTAAATGAATCAAAAAGATCAATAAATATATGGACTAAGTTTTACCACTTTTCTCTCCTCCTCCCAAAATGCTATCAATGCTACTCATTGGTGATTTAGAATCCTACCATTTGGTGATTTACGACGTTCTTTCATTGTCAAATTACCATCATTGAACCATAGTTTCTTAAGTTCACAATGAAAATTTCGAATTTTCGCTTTAAGTGATTCCCTACATTAAGGAGTAAGAAGCACCATGTTTGCTTCCGTCCCATCAGGATTCATAAACTCAAAGAAAATTTCCTACACAATTACATTAAAATCAACAACATAATAGAATAATCATTTAACATTTGTAAAATAATACTTGCAATTCTCGCATGACATCATTGAAGCTATTCGGTGATTGATTAGGCCAATCTTTATGAAGTTTAAATAAGTTCTCTAGCCTAGAATACAATCCTAGTGCTGTAGTAAGCTTCAATGTATATTTTCCAATAGGTTGGCCATCTTGAAAAATAATTTTCAATTTCTTGTTATCTTTTAATTCCATACTTTCCGATGTTGTTCTTCCCCTACCTCATCTCTTATGATTCACTAAGCAATCAACTCCTAAAAGAAGATAATCATTTAACATTTGTAAAATAATACCTGCAATTCTCGCATGACATCATTGAAGCTATTCGGTGACTGATTAGGCCAATCTTTATGAAGTTTAAATAAGTTCTCTAACCTAGAATACAATCCTAGTGTTGTAGTAAGCTTCAATGTATATTTTCCAATAGGTTGACCATCTCGAAAAATAATTTTCAATTTCTTGTTATCTTTTAATTCCATACTTTCCGATGTTGTTCTTCCCCTACCTCATCTCTTATGATTCACTTGGCAATCAACTCCTAAAAGAAGATAAACATTTAACATTTGTAAATAATACTTGCAATTCTCGCATGACGTCATTGAAGCTATTCGGTGATTGATTAGGCCAATCTTTATGAAGTTTAAATAAGTTCTCTAGCCTAGAATACAATCCTAGTGCTGTAGTAAGTTTCAATGTATATTTTCCAATAGGTTGGCCATCTCGAAAAATAATTTTCAATTTCTTGTTATCTTTTAATTCCATACTTTCCGATGTTGTTCTTCCCCTACCTCGTCTCTTATTATTCACTTGGCAATCAACTCCTAAAAGAAGATAAAAGTGTAATTCTTTTATTGTTAGTGAATATATCAATGATATCTTATATTAAATACTTCTTACCACGAGAGATATCAACATGTGGACTTCCCACGAGGGAAGTTGATGATGGTTCGCACTGGATTGTGACACTTCTGTTTGGAGCATCTAATGAGTAAATAAATTAGAATTTACATAAGATATAACATAATCACAATGTAAAATTATTTGTTTAAAAAAATTTACAACTACCACTAATTTATTTATTTGTTCATACATCTTACCATGAGATCTATCATCATGTAAACTTTCCGTCGAAGAAGATGATCATCTCTCATTCTCAAGTGGCATATTATTACTTAGAGCAGCTAAAAATTAAATGAATTATATTTTTAGCTATGTTATGTAAACATTATGTAAAAATATTTGTTTTAAAATGTTTACGACAACCACTAATTTATTTATTTGTTCATTGTGACACCCCCGACACCACACACTAGCATCCAACTACCCATAACTACTTAATTAAATAATAAACTATAAAAAACTAATAGGAAACCAAATAAATAACTATTAACTAACAAAATTTCAATCAAATAAAAATCTATTCCTACCCAGAACCTATGGTGTGCAGTTATGTAACTCCAATTAATTGTACTAGTGGATTGAACTACAACTTTGCACTTTGCACCTGAAAGAAAACAAATACAATTACGAATGAGTGACATCCACTAACTGAAACGACAAACCAAACATTGAAGTCTCTGACCATTAGCTCCTAAAATCACTCAGTTGCCTTTTTCGGCAACCACAAAGCCCGAAGTCTGTAAAAACCAAAAGTTGCAAAACTTTATAGTAGAGAAGCACACTTTTTCTTTTAAAACATGTCTTTAAAATCTTTTTCTCATTTCTTTTAAAAACTCATGCATTAAATCTGACACAAAAAACCACAACACACACACACACCCAATGAGAAAAACTATCATGTCACTAGGACTACCAGTGACAGATCAGCCAACAAGCAGCTACGAAAGTGCACTACACTGCTACGAACAAGCCACCCTATGTAGGAGCTCATCCGTCTCGAATTCCTCTCTCTAGGAACCCTCCAAAGGTCCACTCTAGGACTAACACAGGGTACGTCCGCAACTCAGGCCACCTGGTCTTCAATAAAGGTCTTACCACTTGGCAGTCCCAACTCTAGACATGTAACTGACCCTCTAGAGATATCAGTCGTTCTCGGTTTGCCAGTACAATCCTACGGTTATGACTCCTACCAGTTGGTAACCACCACCCCAAACTTGTAACTAGTCCTCCAGGGGTATCAGTCGTCCCTAATCCACTAGTGAGATCTATGACCATTGTTGTTCCTACCAAGAACCATAGAAAACCTTTTTAAAAACATATGCATTATTTTCAAAATCAATTCCAAACAATTTTTATCATAAAAACCTTTGCAAAACCCAAACCACTATTTTAAGTCAACAAACACCACAAAGAACTCATTAGAACTAATTCGACCAACTGTTGAGTGCAGTTTGCACTGACCAGGCACCCCATAGGTGCCAAGCATGCCAGTTTGGCGTGCCAGCAACTCGCAGTGGCAAAAAATGCCAGTAAGTCACATCCGAGGTTCCATTTTCAGACCATAAAAACATAGTTGGGTTATCGAACTTGCAAACCCCACTGATATCTGCACAAGCCATGAAAATATGAAAATAATATACCAAAATGAAGATTTTTAAGCATACTAACACATAGAACAAAAATCATACAAATCTGACACACACAACTCAAGATATACAAGATTTAAGCTAGGAAACTCAAAAACAACTCAACAGTAGCCATCCATAAAATTCACTGATAAATCCCTGGAAAAATGTCTAAAAATTATGAAACTTCTCCCCACACCGAAATCTACTCAAACAACATATTTGAATAAAAAACAAACCTAAATAAGAAGAAAAGAAGGGGGAGAATGTATACCTTTTCTTCCTTTACTTCATCCTTCTTCTTCCTTTTTTTTCTTCCCTTTTTCTTCTTTGTTTTCTTCTCCTTCCCCCTTTCCTTCACACACGAGCTGACCCTCTCACCTTCTCTCTCCCTTCCTCAGCTCTCTCTTCCTTCTCCCCTCTTTCCGCTCGACCTTTCTCTCCTTCTTCCCTTCTTTCTCTCTTTCTTTCTTTCTTTCTTCCTTGGGTTTCTCTCAAGCCTTCCTCCCCTCTCTCTATTTTTCTTTCTTCCATGCATAGTGCCCCCTTATGCCACCCCCTCCTTTATAATGCTTGGCCCAATAGCCTCTCACAATTTTCATGCACATTTTGCATTGGAATCATGAAGGAAAAAAGAAATATCTTTAGTACACCTTTTTATAAAATAAATCACAGGTTAAGGGTCACGAGCAGCACAGTGACATTTTAGCGTTACTTCATAACCTTTGCCTCACACATACACAGGCCAAAACACATCAAACTGATCATAATCCAATAAACCAAGGATGGCCCACAAGTATTTGATCAAGAAAATAGGGATGGCACAGCGTAATTATCCCACACAAGTAATAACCACTAAGGATAGTCCACCTAACCAGGCTCACAATACCACATCCAAAGTACAATTCAAGTGAAAACTAATTCCCTAAACAAAACCCACCTCACATAGGTCTAAAATGACCCCAGATGTTACATCCTTCCCCGTTACAAAGAATTTCGTCCTCGAAATTCACTCCCAAGAGAACAAATAGGGATACTATGAACGGATGTGTTCCTTACACTCCCAAGTAGCTTCCTTCGAGCCATGATGCCGCCACTGAACCAAAACGAATAGAACTACATTGTTCCTCAAAACTTGCTCCTTTTTGTCGAAGATCAAGACAACATCCTCCACCATGGATAAGTCTTCCTGCAGCTCCTCTAGTTGTGTAGGTATAACTTGGGATGTATCTACTAAGCACTTCCTCAGCATCGACACATGGAATACGCTATGCACACCTGATGATTCTAGGGGCAATTCTAGTTTGTAGGTAACTTCACCAGCTCTTTGGAGATTCTATAGGGTCCAATATAGTGAGGACTCAGCTTTTCCCATTTACCAAATCTTGTTACTCATTTTGTTGGTGATACTTTTAGAAAAAGGAAGTCTCTCACCTCGAATTCTAATGACCTTCGCCTCCTATCAGCATAGCTTTTCTGCCTACTTTGTGCAACTGCTAATCTTTTGCAAATTAGTTCCACTTGATTTGCATATTGCTGTACGATTTCTGGTCCCAACCATTGACGTTCACCTACTTCACTATAACAAGTGGGTGTCCTACATGGTCTTCCATACAGAGCTTCATATGGAACCATCCCAATGTTGAAATGACAACTATTATTGTAGGCAAACTCGATTAATGGAAGAGCGTAGGCCTTCAACATATCTTCCAATGTCTGGATTGTCAGCCCATCCATCTGAGGGTGAAAGGTAGTATTATAACTCAACATTGTACCAAATGCCTCTTGTAATGCCCTCTAAAATCTAGATGTAAACCAAGTATCCCTGTCAGACACAATCAACATAAGGACCTTGTGTAGATAGACGATAGTAGACACGTACAATTTTGCCAGTTGTGGCAGAGGAATACTTACTCAGATTGCTAGAAAATGTGTTGACCTAGTCAACTAGTCCACGATTACCCATACAGTATCATTCTTTCTTCTAGTTTTGGGTAACCCTGTCATAAAAGTCATGGTGACATGCTCCCACTTCCTCACTGGAATATCCAAGGGCTGTAATGTCCCTCTTGGCTTCTGATGCTCAGCCTTCACCATCTGGCAAGTCACACACCTAGCCACATGCTTAGTTATCTCTGGTTTCATTCTAGGCTACCAAAAATTCCTTTTTAAGTCTTTATACATCGTGGTGCTTCTTGAATGAATTGTGTACTTAGATTAGTGCGCCTCATTCAACAATCTCAATTTACCGTCCTCCACCTGTGGCATGTACAGTCACATGTCAAACCTTAGTCCACCATCAGCACCAATCGAGAAGTGAGATGCTTCTCTTGACTGCATCTTCACCCAAGTTTCTTGCACAAACAAGTCAAACCACTGAGCCTCCACAATAATTTCCACCAATCTAGGACAGACAAATAAATTAGCCACCCAAACACTGACATATCCCTAAGGTTGCTTTCAGGGTATACTCTCGCCCAAATTCTCCAACATGTGCCATTCTTTCACCATCAGACTAGCCATCACATGCATGTGTTTGCCCACCTTTGCTATCTCAAGTTTAAATCTTTCTATGTGAAGATGTACTTTAGGCTTTGGTAGTTTGTAAACACCTTGAACTATTCACCATACAAGTAGTGTCTTCAAACACTTAGTGTGAACACTACTGCAACTATTTCTAGGTCATGCGTAGGGTAGTTCCTCTCATGATCTGTTAATTGGCGAGATGCATATGCCATTATCCTACCATGCTGCATCAAAACACATCCTAATTCAGTCCCACAGGTATCATTGTACATTGTGAAACCTCCACTTCCAGAGGGCAAGGTCAACATGAGCGATGTAATCAGATAAGCTTTCAATTCATTACAACTCTCCTCACATTGCCAGTTCCCACAAAAATGAGATTTCCTTCCAGGTTAATCTTGTCAATGGAGCATCAATTTTAGAGAAATCCTAAATAAATCTTTGCTAATACCCTGCCAAGGAAACTCTTGATCTCTATGACGTTTCTGGGTTAAGCCCAACTATTTGTAGCTTCCACCTTGACAGGTTGTACCTTAATAGCTTCTCCAAAAATACCATGACCGAGGAAAGTAACTTCTTCCAACCAAAACTCGCACTTGGAGAATTTTGTATAAAGCTAATGCTATCTTAGCATCTCCAACACTATTCTTAAGTGCATCTGATGGGTCTTTGGATTCAGGGAAGAAACCAACACGTTGTCCATAAACACCACCACAAATTGGTCCAGATAAGGCCTTAATACACTATTCATCAGGTCCATGAATGTTGTTGGTGCATTTGTCAATTCGAAAGGCATGACCAAGAATTCGTAGTGGCCATACTGAGTTTAGAACATTGTCTTGTGGACATCCAACTCCTAGATTTGTAGTTGATGATAACCCGACCTCAAATCGATCTTTGAGAAGACTAAGGACCCTTGAAGCTGATCAAATAAGTCATCTATTCTAGGAAAAGGATACTTGTTCTTTACATTCACCTGATTCAACATTTGATAGTCTATATAGAGTTGAAATGATTCATCTTTCTTCTTGACAAACAGAATAGATGTACCCCAAGGTGACACACTTGGTCTAATAAATCCCTTATCCATTAACTCCTGCAGCTGATTCTTGAGCTCTCTTAATTTTACAGGTACTATTCCATAAGGAGCTCTTGAGATAGGGCCTATCCCTGGCACTAGATCAATCACAAACTCTACCTCTCGATGTGATGGTATACTAGGCAACTCTTCGAAAAAGGCATTGGGGTACTCACAAGCGACTGGGATATCATGTATCCCTTAAGTCAGAGAGGAGGAAACAACCACACTGACCAGGTAGCCTACACTGCCTCATGTTAGGGAGTGATAGGCCTTAAGCGTAGAAATTACTCGCTTAGGCTCCCCTAGACTCACTCCTTGAATTGAGCAAGAACCTTGCTCCAGACATTCTAACTGCACCTTTTTTCTTTGCACAGTCGTTCATCATTGAATGCTATGTCGACTAGTTCATGCCTAGAATAACATCGTACTCTTGTATATCCATTACTATTAGACTGGCCATGAAGCTTTTATCACCCAGTCTAATACCAACTGACCATAAATACTTCCATGCCAGATTGTGTTCTCCAAGTGGGGTCACCACATTAAGGTGAAAAGCCAATCTAGTTGGCTTGTTCCCAAGTCTTATAGCAAAGGACTCAGAAATGAAAGAAAATGAACTCTCTAAGTCAAACAAAACTTGGGCCATTCGATCAGCTACTAGAAAAGATCCTGAAGATAATACACATCACAATTACAAACCATAGTTATTATTAAATACAAGTACTGATTACACACAACTATAACATATGGTGGAGTGTTACATAATACAATTTATCACTATTCCTTATCCTCCACTGCGTCTCCTGAGGATCCAACTTCTAGGGCAAATATTGTTAACATGAGTCGTTTAGTGGGCTGGCGCGGTGCATTTCTCGCTTTCTTGGGTGTATCTGGGCAAGCCTTTCGCATATGTCATTGCTTCCTGCAGTTATAGCATACGATAGTCTACTATTGTCGAGGATAATTGGCCACTATGTGTCCCCTTTGCCCACAAAGAAAACAAGTCCTCTCACCCTGCACACTACTACTGGACTCGGTCTGACTCATCTTGGCACTCTTCTTCCTAGAGAAATTATGTCTTCCCTGAGCAAACGAGTCAGAACGCTCCTTTCTTTTCTTCCTCAAACTCTAAGAACTGCTCGAGGCGAGAGAAAGCAACCTCGTACTTAGCCATAGACATATTTCCTTGCTGCAAGTTCCTGAATTCCCTCTTCAATTTGTGCCTTACATGATCTGGAAAATACTTCTCATAGAAAACCTCTTGGAAATCCTCTCAGGAAATCATCAGGAAGTCCGAGTTGGGAAACTTTAGGCATCGTGTGGCCCTCCACCGTTGATTGACATCGCCCTCCAACAGAAATGCAGCCAGTCGAACCCACCTTTATTTTGAGCACTCCAGACTTTCCAGGGTCTTCTCCACCCACAACAATCAAGCTTCACACTCCTCTTGACTGACTCGACCATTAAAAATCAGAGGATGTAGATGGTTTAGTTGTTTCAACCAAGGATCACCCTTGGATTCACTGGAACTCTCCTTTCCAAAAGAGTGCATAAATCCATGCATCATACTCCTGAATTCCTCTTGCATTCCTCGCCATCTCTGCTCCTCACCAGCCTCAAGGCTCACAGTAGGTGCCTTCCCTCTACCTCTCCCTTGCAATGGCATCTTGTAATCAATCACCAATTCATACAAGTTTACAAACTAACTCAGGTGCAACGACACTTTTCATGTAGTCCTATAAAGCAACAAGACCAGACACCCTAAGCTAGTGCTACTTAGTGTCCTAAGATCTAATACCAATCTGTGATGCCCCCAACACCATACACTAGCATCCAACTACCCATGACTACTTAATCAAGTATTAACTATCAAAAACTAATAGGAAACTAAATAATAACTATTAACTGAAAGATTTCAATCCAATAAAAACCTATTCCTACTCATAACCTATGGTGCATGGTTACGTGGTTTCAATTATTTGCACTAGTGAATTGGACTACAACTCTGCACTTTGCACCTGAAAGAAAACAAATACAAACACGTATGAGTGACATCCACTTGTCACCTAGTACACGTCTATCCAAAACTAAAACAACAAACCAAACATTGGAGCCTTTGACCATCAGCTCCTAGAACCACTTAGTTGCCTTTCTCAGCAGCCACAAAGTCCGAAGTCTATAAGAACCAAAAGCTACAAAACTTTATAGTAGAGAAGTACACTCTTCGTTTTAAAACATACCGTTAAAATCCTTTTCACATTTCTTTTAAAAACTCATGCATTTCTTCAAAAACCATCAAGCTCCCATGGTTTGGCTATTTTGCTCCAAACCAAGTCCAAAAACCCAACATGAAAACCATGTGTCAAAACCAAGGTCTCTCTAGACCCAAACTGAAATGTTTGAATCCGATACAGAAAACCACAACACATGCACCTAGCGAGAAAACCTATTGTGTCACTATGGCTACCACCGACCGACTATGCATTGTCACAAATAAGCCACCCCGTGTAGGAGCTCATCCATCCCGATTCCTCTCTTTAGGAACCCTCCAATGGTCCACTCTAGGACTAACACAAGGTACATTTTCTTGACATCCTCAACTCGGGTCACTTGTTTTCCAACCAAGGCCCTACCACTTGGTAGTCACAACCCTGGACCTATAATTGACGCTTTAGAGGTATCAGTCGTTCCTAGTCTGTCAGTACAGTCCTACGGTTATGACTCCTACCACTCAGCAACCACGACCACGAACTGGCAACTAGTCCTCTAGAGGTATCAGTCATCCTTGGCCCACTAGTGTGATCCACGACCAATGTGGTTCCTACCAAAAACTATGAAAATTCTTTTCAAAATCATTTTTGTAACCATGCCGTCGAGGGTGGAAACAAATATATATGTGTGCCAAAGTCGGCAAAGTCACGGCAAAAAAGAAATGATGCAAAAATGCAGGAGTCGCCACCTAGTCTATTCAAACGGAAGACGAGGAAAATCATATAAAACATGAAAAAATAATGCATAACAAATAAAAAAAGGGTCTGCACAAGCCAGAAATGCGGGTAAGGATCCCTATTACGTACGAGGAAGGTGTTAGGCACCCTCGTACGCCCGATAAATCGGTCTTCTATTGATTTCTCTTTTGCTAAAGAAATGTCGGCTTTGCAGCCTTTGCTGTACGCCCGAGTGCGATATGCCATGCCATGCTAATGCATGTGGTGTCTAAAGCACGGGTGCATGATGTGTAGGGGTGTGTCCTAATGCTCAAAAATATCGCTCGTATGCCGGGTCAAGTGTTGATGCAATAATATTGCATAATAAGATCAAAGATCTAATATCTCGAGCGATTTATCATCCTTGCTTTACTATATGCCTAATGCAATCTAGAAGTGCGGAAAAACTGCTGAAAACAAAGGTGTGCCTTCCTAATACATCAAGGAAGAAAACCAAAGGAAAACCCATAAGCAAATCGGGTCAAGAAAGCAAGCAAAAAAAACATCAAAACCTGCCGTGTGCTACTGAAAACAGGCCAATGAGCCTGTTTGGTGCGCCAGTCTGGTGCGCCACCTATGTGCGTCTAGGTGGGCCAGGAAAACATGCTGAGGGAAAAACAGAAAGCCACACAAAACCAAAACATCAGAGGATGCACTTTGGAAAAGTACGCAGTAGAATCATTCTGTAAAACTTGGAAGAAACATGTATTAAAAGTG
>JAMKQA010019249.1:0-10250 GCA_024699735.1 Posidonia australis
GGATGGAACCGAGACCGATGCTCAGGGTTGACAAGACACCCCGCTTGAGTCTGCAGGAGAGTAGTATTTACTGTAAGGCCGTGAACCACTTATTCGGCAGATGCACCGAAAGTCATGATTCGGGGCCATGCATGATGCTGATGCAAAGTGTTGACCCTAATGTCTGGATGATGCATGAAGGTGATGCTGATGCAAAGGATGATGCTAGCGACGAGCAGGTAACCTGCCAGCTCATGTAGGGGAGCACAAGGCATTTCCAAACTCGTACCAAGGGATGCCAAGACTGCCAAGCTCGTCGCATGACAGGGGAACCTAGCAAATGATAGACCTTTCGGCCTGAAAGGATGCACGGAAAGACATCAGACTCGTCGACTGAAGAAAGACTGATGACGGATGTCAACCGGATAATTTAGGGGGTATCAACCCACTCCTGACAAGAAGACGGTCGTCAGTCAGATAGTTCAGGGTATCAGCCCACTCCTGACAAGATGATGGTCGTCAGTCGAATAGTTTGAGGTATCAGCCCACTCCTGACAAGATGACGGTTGTCAATTAGATAGTTTGGGGGTATCAGCCTACTCCTGAAAAGATGATGATCGTCAGCCGAATAGTTCGAGGTATCAGCCCACTCCTGACAAGATGACGGTCGTCAGCCAGATAGTTCGAGGTATCAGCCCACTCTTGACAAGATTACGGTCGTCAGCCAGATAGTTCGAGGTATCAGCCCACTCCTGACAAGATGACAGTCGTCAGTCGGATAGTTTGGGGGTATCAGCCTGAGGAAAGGGGCATTAGGTAAGACTATAAGACTTGAAAACTGATGGATAAGGTGTGATAAGTTGACAAACCTACCAATAGGATAGTTTGGGTTATCTACCCAAGGAAAAGAGGAAGATAGACTGCTCTGATTCCGTCTGTTCAAAGAGAAATTCAAAAACAAAAGGGGTGGCACCGAGATTCGTCCGTCTGGATCGAACCTAGGATGGGACAATCTAGACTCCGTCCGGTAGTCTAAAAGAAGATGGAAAAGGGCCTTGAATCTGCCGGTCAGGGTCAGAATTCAAAGGCAAAGGGTGGCACCGAGATTCGTCCGTCCTGATAGAATCTGGGATGGGACAATCTAGACTCTGTCTAGTAGTCTAGAAGAAGATGGAAAAGGGGGCCTTGAATCCGCCGGTCATGGTTGGAATTCAAAGGCAAAGGGTGGCACCGAGATTCGTCCGTTTGGATAGAATCTGGGATAGGACAATCTAGACTCCGTCCGGTAGTCTAGAAGAAGATGGAAAAGGGGGGCCATGAATCCGCCGGTCAGGGTCGGAATTTAAAGGCAAAGGGTGGCACCACGATTCGTCCGTCCAGATAGAATCTAGGATGGGACAATCTAGACTCCGTCCGGTAGTCTAGAAGAAGATGGAAAAGGGGGCCTTAAATCCGTCAGTCAGGGTCAGAATTCAAAGGCAAAGGGTGGCACTGAGATTCGTTCGTCCAGATAGAATCTGGGATGGGACAATCTAGACTCCGTCCGGTAGTCCAGAAGAAGAAGGAAAAGTGAGGCCTTGAATCAGCCAATCAGGGTCGGAATTCAAAGGCAAAGGGTGGCACCGAGATTCGTCCATCTAGATAGAATCTGGGATGGGATCATCAAGACTCCATCTGGTAGTCTAGAAGAAGATGGAAAAGGGGGCCTTTAATCCACCGGTCAAGGTCGGAATTCAAACGTAAAGGGTGACACCGAGATTCGTTGTCTGGAAAGAATCTGAGATGGGACAATCTAAACACCGTCTGGTAGTCTAGAAGAAGATGGAAAAGGGGGCTTTGAATCTGGTGGTCAGGGTTGGAATTCAAACGCAAAGGGTGGCACTGAGATTTGTCCGTCCGGATAGAATCTGGGATGGGACAATCTAGACTCCATCCGGTAGTCTAGAAGAAGATGGAAAAGTGGGGCCTTGAATCCACCGATCAGGGTCGGAATTCAAAGGCAAAGGGTGGCACCGAGATTCGTCCATCCAGATAGAATCTAGGATGGGACAATCTAGACTATGTCCGGTAGTCTAGAAGAAGATGGAAAACGGGGCCTTGAATCCGCCGATCAGGGTCGGAATTCAAAGGCAAAGGGTGGCACCAAGATTCGTCCGTCTGGATAGAATCTGGGATGGGACAATCTAGACTCCGTCCGGTAGTCTAGAAGAAGATGGAAAAGTGGGGCCTTGAATCCACCGATCAGGTTCGGAATTCAAAGGCAAAGGGTGGCACCGAGATTCGTCCATCCAGATAGAATCTGGGATGAGACAATCTAGACTCTATCTGGTAGTCTAGAAGAAGATGGAAAAGGGGGCCTTGAATCCGTCGGTCAGGGTCGGCATTCAAAGGCAAAGGGTGGCACCAAGATTCGTCCATTTGGAT
This sequence comes from Posidonia australis, assembly GCA_024699735.1. Classification (NCBI taxonomy): domain Eukaryota; kingdom Viridiplantae; phylum Streptophyta; class Magnoliopsida; order Alismatales; family Posidoniaceae; genus Posidonia; species Posidonia australis. The sequence goes on from JAMKQA010019249.1 coordinate 2,404, forward strand.
AGAATCTGGGATGGGACAATCTAGACTCCGTCCGGTAGTCTAGAAGAAGATGGAAAAGGAGGGCTCTGAATCCGCCGATCAGAGTCGGAATTCAAAGGCAAAGGGTGGCACCGAGATTCGTCCTTCCAGATAGAATCTTGGATGGGATACTGGGATCCCTCCTATCTGGTACATAAGCCTATGACGACTTCGTTTGTCCAGTCCTTGGTGCCAAACTAAAATAACATTCTCGGTTATTTGCTGGTTACACCCTAGTGCCACATCGACAGTAAAAGAAGTCAGAAGTTTGAACCAACCAAGCACATGTTACAGTCATGACAATTCCAGCTTCAATTCAACCATAAGCATCCAATCTAACTGATACCAGTGTTTCAATGACCCAACTATAGTAATCAAATACAATGCAGTGATTATACTGTTCAACAAATAATACAGCACTGATATCAAGACTCTGCATCATCCCTAGACCTCTTAGAGCCTCTGGCTTTGGCAAACAATGTATGTCTTAGAGGTGCTCCACAGATCGGCCAGGTTTCTTCAATTTCAGCTTCATAATCAACTGAACAACCCTTCCCTTTTATGACTGTGAGGTTGTCTGATAGAATGGAGCCACTTAACAGGCGTGATAACTCCTTAGTCATGGCATAAGTGCTCAAAAGGAACTCCTGAAAGCGAGCTGGAATTATCCCTTGAACGACGAAATCCTGTTGGTATCCGAATTGCCACATCACTCGAATTGGATGATACTCAACACCACTGGTCAGCCCTGGTAGGATGACAAGCTGCATATCAGAAGTATTGAAGAAAGCCACGAAATTATGAGTTGCCGAAGGAATAATGCGCTAGGTCTCGTTGTCTTTTGTCAAGCTCTCCAGCCGCTCATACTCCTTGTGAACTGATGTGAGGGTGCGAGCATGACCGCATTGACAATAAGATTGGAAGGTTGACCATTGAGGGCGTAAGATCTCCACACCCAGATGAGTGGCAAACCACACTTGTAGAAAAGCTCCACAACCATAGAAATATCGACAATGGCGTAATGACCAGTCTAGGGCCCGGTAAGTCTCTGCCAGGATAATTGGAGCCAAGTCCATTTGACTGGTTACCACTACCAAAGCGATCTCTACAACCTTGATGTTCACAACGGTTCGACCGTGGCTGAAAACTAGCTTGCCTAAGAAGCGAACCACCAAACCTCTCAGCCATAGCTCATCACCCAGGGAGGTGCGCATCTCAACCACCTTGTCGAAGTATGCCAATTGTAACATTGGAGTTGGCCCATCAGTACAGATGAGTTGATGACTACAATCGTCGGTTGATAGGCCAGTCAGTTCACTCAATACTAAGGAGAATCTAGCTCGTCGCATAAACACAGTAGGCCCCATAAGCTTATGTAGGCAACAGATCTGGCAGACTTCCTCCAAAGTGGGAGTCAATTCGATTCTTCCGAAGCGGAACACATGGGTAACGGGCTTCCAGAAACGAGCAGCTGCACACAAAAGATATCAAGAAACCTCCACATTCGCAATGTCCAAGAACTTTGAGGGGATACCCCAAGTTCGTAGCTTGTCATGATCACTATCCGTCAATTTCCCTATCCACATCCGGAGAACATCTGAGCAACATGCCGACACAACCATCGTGGGGAAGCCCATACTCGATCAAGGAAGCCTCGGCTTTTCCTTGACTCAGGCCACTTCGAAACTAGAAACAAAACTCCTACGGAACGTCATCAAAATATTTGCTTTCAAATAGACAAAGGGCTTTGCTCCATACAATCTGATGCTGATAGAAGGTACTGTATAAATGCTTTGAAAATAAGGATGAGTAATCCAAGGTTGTGGAAACCATTCAATGACTATCAGTACATAGCAATCCAAACTACATGCTATTAAGTGGCTTAACTTGGGTGCCAAGCCTCGAGAAGAGATACATGCAACCAACCAGACCAGGTCAAGTGTCAAATCAGAGAGAAGAGGCCATCAAACCCTGGTGGCTGGGATTGTTTGGTGATAGAGTTGTCATTGAGTAATGAAGGGATCAACCGTTCCACTTAACCCCAAGAGGACTACAGTACAGTTCGATGATACTGTTTGCACAGCTGGAATGATTACACTGAAGCTTTGTACAAGACATGGAAAGGATCTTGCTAATTCTACCGGAACAAGACCGAGGTCGGAAGTTGTGGTTATAACCCCCCAATACTTTGCCATGAATCGTCATGCTTTGCGATTCAACTCTCTTGGATTTACCAAAGATCTTGTTTTGATCTTCGAGGGATAAGGTTGCCGATGTCCTCGTTCTTGGGCTTGAACAACAGAGCGATCAGCATGTCCTAAATGAAGATACTGTCTCGAAGTAGGTCAACCAATAGGCAGTTGACATTCCCCTGGTTGACAAGGGAGGTTATCACCAAAAAGGCAGCTGCCATGCCCCTGGTGTATAGCAACCTCTGCTAGATTTTTAGCCAAAGTGTAGCTGACATGCCCTTGGCTTAAGACCTAGCACGACCTTGCAAAGTGAATGAATGATAATGAATGCAGGAATAGTAGTGTCATATTATATCACCCTCAGAACCAAGTGGAACGCTAACAATGCCTGTCATGCCGTTGGGGATGACCTCGATTCACAAGACACTACCCAAACTTCTAGGCTATTGGTGGCTCTCTAGAATAGATAATTCAGTAGGTTAGGCTCCGTGCCATACTCTTGGGGACTTAGCCTACTTTTTAACTTTTGACTCATTTCTTTTCTCCCTCTTAGGCTTGTAGGCTCACTCTAACCCTTGTTTGGGGGTAATGGGCATCCGAATTTGGAGGGAACTGTTAGAATTGTATGTGAGGGGTGGCTAGTCCCTTTAGTCATTTGGATTCTTTGGATGCTTGCTTGAACTCCTCCCCAAGGTATGTGATGGGGGTAGGGCTGACCTACTTGCATCTCTCAATTTAGGCTAGCTTTTGACTTCGACTTCTGTCTCCTTTTTTCTTTTGTGCCCTTGTGGATGTTTTTATTTTTCAATTTGGCTCACACTCATGCTTGCCCCTAACATTTTATCTCCCTTTGGAGGTATAAGTCCCTAGGGGAGTTTGGACATTTCGCCTGACCATGGTTGGGTGGTGGCTCCCTCGCTTGCTAGAAGGTCTAGGTAGTATCAACTGAAGAGGTATAGACCCTTCTCAAACAGGCTAGTTATTCCGATTTTCATCATCGGGCTTTGATGCGGATGCACTTATGCATGGATGCATGTTTTTTTTGATGCAATGCATGCGTAACGAGTGCAAAGGGAAAAATAAACATGAGTTCGAGAAAGAAAAGCAAATGTGTAAGTAAAACGAATAAAACATGTGTGAATGCAACTAGAGTGCTTTGCAAGGTAAGGATGTGGCTCTCCATCATTGGTAGTATTTCTTTAAGTAACACGGATTGACCGACTCTTGTCAAAGGCTGCCTGACATTCTTCGTTCCAACCGATCTGTGCATTCTTCCTCAGGAGCTTGAAGATCGGCTCGTAGATTGGTGTGAGCTGTGCTATGAACCGGTTGATATATTGCAGGCGACCCAACAGTCCTCTGACTTCTTTCTCCGTAGTTGGGGGAGGCATGTCAATTATGGCCCGAGCCTTATCTGGATCGATCGCGATTCCCCTTTGGCTAATGATGTGGCCAAGAAGCTTGCCAGATGAAACCCCGAAGGCACATTTACTGGGGTTAAGGCGGAGCTTGTACTTGCGTAGACGATCGAACAACATCCTCAGGCAGGCTAGATGATCCTCAAGCTCTTTGGATTTAGCTATCATATTATCAACATAAACTTCGACCTCTTGGTGCATGAGGTCATGGAATAGCACTGTCATAGCTCTCTAATATGTAGCCCCTGCATTCTTGAGCCCAAATGGCATCACCTTGTAGCAGAAGATTCCCCATGGGGTGATGAATGATGTCTTCTCCATATCTTCTTCTGCCATCTTGATCTGATTGTAGCCTGAGAATCCATCCATAAATGATAGCATTTTATGGCTAACTGTATTATCTACAAGGATGTCAATGTGAGATAGGGGGAACTCGTCCTTCGGACTCCCCCAGTTGAGATCTCTATAATCAATGCACATGCGAACCCGTCCATCCTTCTTTGGGACTGGGATGACGTTTGCAAGCCATTCTGGATACAAGACAACTTTAAGGAAGTCCACCTTATGCTGCTTCATAATTTCTTCCTTAAGTTTAAGCAGCCAGTGGGGTCGCCATCTTCTGAGCTTTTGCTTGACAGGCCTGACATCTGGCTTCAATGGCAGATTGTGTACTGCTACCTCTACATCTAGACCGACCATGTCACTGTAAGTCCAGGCAAAGACATCTATGTAATCCTTGAGGAAGGCGATGAATTCTGCCCTTAACTTCGGGGTGATTTTTGCACTGATGCGCAATTCTTTGCCATTGTTAGCGGTCCCGATGTTCACGAGCTTGGTCAACTCCTCCACATGGAGATTCGGGCCTTTTGGGTCATTATCATGGTGCTGGAATTCCGCTAGCACGTCTTCATCCCCAGGTGCACCATTGTCATCCTCCTCTTCATAGGCCACAAGCTCGAACAACATCTCCTTCTGGAAGGTAGGATCCACTGTATCGAAGGTGCAAATCTGCTCTAATGCTTGGCCCTTTTGATGCCGAAGGAGAGTTACACTGACTCTCGTATTCTTGTACTAGTGACAGGCAACCTTTGTGTCATCCTGTTCTGTATCCTCTCTCAAGTAAAATGTTTCTTGACTCACTAATGCTGCTTCTTCACTTATTGCTGAATTTTTTGGTTTCTCTAATTTTTTTTGGTTTTCTGGATTTTCTAATTTTTTTTGGATTTTCTTTGTTGTTTACAAAGGGTATTGCTGATTGGCGGCTGTCCTGATGCTGACTGATTAGAGTGACGTCGCCTACGTCAGGTCTTTTTTTTGGGTCCCCACCATGCATAAGGTGGGGCTTTGGTTACTGGTAGCATCTAGACCCGTTTCCCGGCTGCTGAGTGATTAACTCGTCTGGTTTAGAGTAAACTGTCTCTTCGCCTTCTTTTAGAACCATGATTGTGGAATGGTCCTGGGTTTGCTGTGGCGAGGGAGAGGCTGCTTCGATCATTGCTACTTTGCCTTTCCAACGTCACACTTCCTCTATGGTATCCTCTGCCAAAACGGCGAGCTGCTCTTGAAATAAAACCTCCATGCTTTGAAGCACCTCGTCCATCTGTGCCTCCACAACTGCTCCCTCATCCTCGTCAAATGCAAGATCCACATAATATGCATCCTCTAGACCATCACGATTGGATGTCAAGGGTACTGCGCAGGGATCGGTGCTCCACGCCAACAATTGGATCTAGGCGGGCATCACTTGCGTCGGAGTGTGCTGGGAAAGAGTATCTGTCACATGATGTCCTATAGAGGCTTCACAACCTGCCTCGGGGATCACTGTTGTGACAGAGGTCGCGATGGGAACTGATGCAAAAGCTGGATCTACCACTGTTGATACAGTGACTGCAGCTGTAGTTATGGTTGAAACAGGAACTGTCACATCTGGCATCATGATTGCTGCAGGAACTGATATGGCTGGAACTGATACTGCGGTGACTAGAGTTAAAACTGTGGTTGGAGCTGGAGTTGCAATGGGAACTGAAACTGTTGTGGGAACTGAAACCATGGTGGGAACTGAAACCACGGTGGCTGGAACTGTGACTGGAACTGAAACTGCAGTGGGAGCTATAACTGTCGTGGCTGGAACTGATACTGCGGTGTCTGGGTCTTCATCAGAGCAGTAGTCCTTGATGCTTACGCATTCAACTGCGCTTGACGAGATGTCTCGCTTTAGCTCCGTCGAGTCTAAACTTTGCCCAGGATTGAGAATGCCTGCACTAACAAAGTTCGTGCAAGCGGGAGAGTGGTTCGGCTTCGATTTCCGCAAGTTTCGTGAACTTTCTTCTTGACACAGTTGTTCATAACCGAGCCCTACTCAATCTCTTCGCTCCTCAGCGGCAACAGGCTTCGCGATCCCCTGACCGTACTTCCCAAGAGGTGTCCCCTTCTCATATTCCCAGCGACGACATAAATTCTCGACCATCTTGGAGGGGTTGTGTAACCATGCTGGCGACAGCCTCGGGATTGGCACGAAAGGCCAAATGCACGAGGATCAACAAAGTCACGACAAATACGATAAAAATAATGATAAAAAAAGCAAGAGTCGCCACCTAGTCTATTAAAAATAGAAGACGAGGAAAACCACTTAAAACATTCAAATCAAGTAATAAAGCTAATGGAAAAGGTCTTCATAAACTAGAAATGGGCAAGGATCCTTGTTACGCACGAGGAAGGTATTAGGCACCCTTGTACGCCCGAAAAATCAGTCTTTCTATGGGTTTCTCATTTACTTATATGAAATGTCAGCTTTTCAACCTTTTCTGTACGCCCGAGGGCGATATGCTATGCAATGCTATGGTGTCATATGCTAAACAGGAGTGCATGGGATGTCGGGTGTGTCCTAATGCTTAGAAGGATCACTCATATCGCTGGTCAAGCCTTGATGCAAGGATATTGCATAAATAAGATCAAAGATTTAAGAACTTTGAGTGATTTTCATCCTTTCTTTACTATATGCAAAACATTATCTACCATGCATGGAGAGGGCTAAAAACAGAATAGGGTCTTCCTGATATATCGAGGAAGACAAGCAGAGAAAACCAAAAGCAACTCCATATAGGAAAACATGCTAAAAACCATGCGAAAAGATTTTGTGTGCCACTGGAAAACAGGCTGGCGCACCCGTGTGGTGCGCGAGACTGGTGCTTCAGTCTGGTGCGCCACCTATGTGCTCTACTAGAGTGCTAGGAAAGTGTGCCAGAGGAAATCATAGATCCGATAGTAAACCAGAATGCCATGCAGTGCAATATCATGTAATATGATGGATTCCAGAATATCGTGCAAAGCAAAGTCCTTGTAAACTCAAAATGCAATTTAAACATCTATGAAAATCCAAGCATGAAAAGATAACATGGATCTTGTGCTCAAAGGCGATATGCCTCATACAAGATCACACCCTTTTTATGCTAAATAAAGACAACCAGAATCAGCCATACTATCTGGATCATGGACTGATGCATAAGAATCTCCATATAGGAGTCCATGGGGTAATCAGCCTACAAGATTTCAACGATGACCCAAATATGCAAAGTGCAAAAGTCTTAAAAACAGTATCATCTTAAGCTAAAAACATGCATGCTGTAGACACCCTGATTTTGAGATGACTCATAGATAAGCTTTCCAGATGTTGCTTTGGATGTGGCTAATCCTTGAATCCCATTAGCTAAACCGACCAGCAACTATAGTAGGCCTGCAGCCCAATTAGAAATCTAAACAAGTAGGGGAGAGCACCTAGCTAGCACACCTACCTAGCGCACTTGGCTAGCACATCAACCTAGCACACCTACCTAGCACATCAACCTAGCACACCTACCTAGCACACCTGGCAGCACACCTACCTAGCACACCTACCTAGCACACCTGGCTAGCACACCTAGCTAGCACACTTAGCTAGCACACCTGGCTAGCACACCTACCTAGCACACCTGGCTAGCACATCAACCTAACACACCTAGCTAGCACACCTACCTGGCGCACATACCAGGCGCCCAACCATTTCTCTGGCTGCTGGCTTTCCACCTCCCATGGCTGTTACCTCTACCAGCGAATATGCCATGGAATCTTCCAGGCTTTTCGTCTGCGAGGCTCCTTGCTTTCCTAGGAGTTACCCATGGAGAATCCCTATATATAGACCCCATAAGCAACCATTTGAAGGGGCTGATCATCTTGAAAGATA